>QNGE01005001.1:0-12666 GCA_008508345.1 Paragonimus westermani | reverse complement strand
ACACATAATCATGCGTACAGAACAGACGAGCAATAAAACATGGTTGCAGCGGGGATCCTTAGAGAAGCTAAACGATCGCTGGTCAATACACATCTATTTCTGAATGTGGACCCGTCACTGTAGTTTTTCTGTCTCAGGGCCGCGACTGTCAACAAACGAGTTTAGCTTGACCAAGGAAATTTCAGTCAGTCGGCGTTCAGGCTTTCAAAAGAAATCACGATGCGGCCGCATGACGTCTTCCTTGCTCAACTCGCTGCAAATTACCACGATAACTTTAAGTACATCGTGATTAAGCGGGTAGCTCTGTCAGAGAAGACCCGCTTACAGCAGCTTTTCAGTGGATTACAGCTGGGTGACAAATGTCCTCTCTATGTTGCATTGTGAGATACTGCCGAGATAGACGACCGAGTGGTCGAGCGTTTCCAGCCATTTCCGCACAACTCCAGCAATGCCAGTGTAAGTACCATGCTTACAACATCAACTGCAAGACGGCCTGTAGGCTGCTACTCCACCGAGCTTGTCGAGGTCAAGGTCTTATTGGCGGAAGTAGCCGCTTTGCGGAAAGACCTCGGAAGTATGAGGAATAGCTGGTTCCGAAACCGGCCTCCATGGCCTCGTCGTATCAGCAGGTCGCCAAGCTGGCTCAACTCATTGCCCTGTAGAGACTTCCGCTGGTACCATGAGCACTATGCCACTGAAGTCACGTGATCCATTGAGGCCTAGCTGTGAACTTTCTGTACGGCTTAAAGTAAATCGAGGCATCCCTTATTGGGCTCGTCGCCTGTTGGAACATCAACGTTCCAAAGTTTATAAGCTTACCAAGAGCCCTGTCGACGTTTTCCTTACACCCGACGCACCTTTTGTCACGTGCTCGTTGAACGCTTCGGACCGTTGTCACCTTCTGAGGGCTCCACCTACTTCTTGACTTTTGTTGACTGTTTTTCGAGGTGGCTGGAGACAAACCCACTCTCTGATTGCGTGTCTTGCTTACCAAGAGCCCTGTCGACGTTTTCCTTACACCCGACGCACCTTTTGTCACGTGCTCGTTGAACGCTTCGGACCGTTGTCACCTTCTGAGGGCTCCACCTACTTCTTGACTTTTGTTGACTGTTTTTCGAGGTGGCTGGAGACAAACCCACTCTCTGATTGCGTGTCTGAAACAATTGCTCTGGGTGCAGGCACATACGCGCTACCGCCTATCACCCAGATTCCAACGGTTTGGTGGAACTTTTCCATTGACAGCCTAAGGCGGCTCTCTGTGCTCATTCGAACCCCACCTGGTAAGAGGCTTTATCCTAGTCCTCCTTGGGTTTCGTAACACTGTTGAGTTGAGATTGGAAGCCACACCAGCTCAACTCGTCTACGGTTGTGTCTTACATTTGCCTAACGAATTAGTGTCTCTTCCGACAATCAAACTTGTCGATTACGGAAAACTTGAAACATGCTCAGTGAATCACATGTGACAGCCACGTCCGGTTCAACCACGACAGCAGTTGTCACGCGTGCATTTGCACGAGAAACTCTCGTCCTGTTCTGAAGTCGTCATACGCATTGAAGGCTCTTGCAGGCCTCTGCAACCTCCATATGCAGGTTCTTTTCGTGTGCCACAGCAAAGCGGGAAGTCTTTTACTGTCGAAAGTGACGGCAAACACGGGGTCTTTTCAGTTGATAACTTCCAACCCGCGTTCAATAAAGAACGTGATCTAAATGTCTTGTCCACAACTTTTGGCTCTGCCGTCGCGCCCCGAACACGCGCTAAACACGTCTGACGTCAACCATACACCTTCCGCTCCATTGCGTGATAGAAATGCTAGACGGATGAGAAGGCCTTCAAGATTTGCTGAGTAAGCTGATGTCTTCTATATTCAAAAATCCCGATTGTAACAACTATCTTGTAACCGTTATTTGATGTCATTTTTCGTATACACTGAGGTTCTCAGAGTTTTTTTACAACGTAATCTTAATAAAATTGGTGTACAGTATTGGTTAACAGATGCGAAGGTGTTAGGTCTCCAGTTGCACATCGGTGTCGAGCGTTCTGTCAAGACGGTGAGCTTGTATCTTTAACTTACACAGGTACTTCACTGTTCGTTCTGTCCTACATTACCTGGACTCGGTGGATTGTAAGAACGGGTAAGAAAAGTAATCGTTCAGCACTGGGTGAACCTATTCCCCCTTTTTCCCTAATGATTCATTTGGGTTTGGATAGCACGCTGCGATAGATGTGCACCGGAGACTGAATAACCTAAATAATCTAACTAACAGATCCAAACAGCGCACCGTTAGTTTGCGACCGACCATCTCATGAAGTAACCCTAGGTTATTTTCTGCGCCCCCTACCAATTGGACATTCACTTCGCAACGATCACATATTGGTGACCCCATTATTGCATTTCTTTCGTGCAAAAAAGGCCCCCACTTAAAGATAGGCTCTGTAACGATCTCTCAAAGTGGCTCAATTTTGTTTGTATTTCGTTGCAAAATTTGACAATTCCTGTCGAGCCATGTCTGTTTAACCTGGTTGTATGTCCCATTAACACTAATTGGAAATTCCTCACTTTCCATTCCGCGAGCTGCATGCTGGTTGTGCAGCCATTCTTTCCTCGGTCGTGGCAATATACATAGTATCGCGCTGTTTGTTGTCTTCCGAATTATTGCTGTCAGGTAACTCACCGAACCTGGAATGAAACTTTGTGAGAGAGTCACCCACACTCGACACGAATGGTTGAACGCAAATATCAATGTTCAAATACCAGGAGACAGTTCACCTCTTTTACTCTGGACGGCCAAGTTTGGATGCCGTAGGATAATACAGCCGTCACTTTTGTTCGATACACGCGGCCCTTAATCTTCAGAGAGATACATCTCTGTCACCATCGTGGGTGACTTCTTGGAAGTTTAACTCCAAGTTTGATGCATTACTCAATAGCAATAATTCGGAAGACAACCAACAGCGCATTACCGTATATATTGCCACGAGTGAGGAGAAGGCGAGTGTACAGCCAGTGCTGCTTGTAGCGCGTGGAAAGGAAAAGTGAGAAATTTCTCATTAGCGGAAATGGGGCATGCAACTGGGTTAAACAAATGGGACTCGATAGGAAACGTCGAACATGAACAGTGAGAATAGGAGACAATAGCTCAACGCCAAGACCAGCCATTGCTGGGGTAATAAAAGGAAGTGTTTGGGACCGTTATTCCTCCTCATCTATGTAAACGATATGTGTGAAGTTGTCAAACATGGCAAACTATTCGATTCGCTGATGATATCAAACTTGTTTACAGCTTCCCTCCTGGCAATCTAAATGCATGTTTGGAAAATATACGGAAAGACCTCATGTCATTAGAGATTTGGTGTCAAACTTGGCTGATGAAATTTTCAGCCAATAAATCCACTATCGTTGTGCATGGTTGTCACGTACCAGATGGCTCTATAAAGCTGGACGTTCACAGCATATCAACCGCCAACTCAGTACGTGACCTACGCACACGCCACTCAAACTCATTCAAATTCGCAGAACATATATTTTTCCTAGTCGCCTGAACCGGACGGACGATGGATTACTTTGAACACTCAGTTATCCTACCTGCTGCAAGATTACACCTTTGTAAACTATGTATGCGATCTCATTAAAAAAACCTGGCGATGGCTACCGTGGTTTAATTTGCAAGCCAACCAAAGCACAGCGGTAAGCCCACACCGCTCGCATCTACAACGACTGAAACAAACAAACTATATCGCTGCTTACAAATCTTGTGAGTCTATACCGATAACCCCGGGAGAGCGCGAAAAAATTCTCTGTTCCATACTGATGAACGTAAATGTGTCAAACGAATATCATCATCTACTTAATGGTAAAACGTACAAATTTTGTTAAGTTGCGCGTGCAAACGACCTAGGTAGCCAACGGTGTTTCATTTGGAGAACAAGTGTGCTCGTGAGGTGACGCATCCTCAGAAGTTGCCTCCTTGTTGAAGTGCTCCCGGACGTACTGAGTGATGGTGAACGATACGGTGACGTTGAGCGGCCACCGTCAAATCAGTCTCATATCGTCTTGGTGAGGTGAGGCGACTTATCTTCTTCTTCTCTGATTCTACTAACTGCAGACGAGACAATAACAATTATAGAAAACCACGGGCAGTCATTCGCAATGTTGCAGGCACGAACCGTTTATTAAACGTATCAGCGTGCCACAACATTCTCAACATTCGGGACCGACCCAGAGACAATCTCTGTCGCTTATTCATACTAGTTCAGTTTCAGTCACGGCACATCTCAGCTGGGATCGGACCCTGCGACGTCGTAAGCACTATCTAACGGCAGTATTCCGAGAGGAACACGATTAGCAATAATGTCCCCGTTGCACGGTCACTCCCCCTGATTCATTGGCGCATAGTCACCTTCGATCTCCAACGCCCCTTTGTTTCTGCAACACAATGTCAAGTTTTGCTAGGCATATGAGATTGCTTGCGCACGTTTGCAAGGAATAACTCACCTTGTTTGAGAGAAACAGTGAATACCTCTGGGCCAACGGCATTTCACAGTAAGCGATTACGCGGATAACACTACCGGCACCAAACCTGCGTTATCGGCTTCACTTCAATCGACTCGGCGTCCATTCACACGACCTACCTGAGAATACTTGTCAGTTTAGACATCAAGTAATATTCCTTGGCGTTGTTCTTGACCAGGTCTATTCACGTACTGATCTTTTTCTTTTCTGATTCTATCAACTGCAGACAGGACAATAAAGAATTATAGAAAACCACAGGCAGTGACACGCAATGTTGCAGTGTCTATGAAACATCGGCTGTGACATTATTCAGTCCACTGTATAAGTTGACATGGCGAGTTATCCTTTTCCGCCTGTCCTGCAGGTGCTTCACCGTGTTTCCTCTTTTTTCCAGTCGCTCCGAACATGGTGCGTGGAGAGACAACTCCCACCAACCTATCGTACGGCACTGGACGAACCCACTCCACTTTTCTCGCAAGGGCTTTTAGGGTTGGGCAGCCCGCTGCGATAGACAAGAAACGCACTGAATAATAAATAACACAGATAACATGAATGAACCATACCAGCGCAGCAACTGTTTTTGACCGAACCCCTTCCACCCCCGAACCATGACATTCCACAACACGTGCAATCATCTTTTGTGTTTATCACCATGTAACTGTGATCAGTCAAAAAGACATAATATAGGATTTTTCCCCCTTTTCGCAATAACGAAGGTCTGTGTGCTGCTTACTAGCCTTCTGGTGGAGACCTATGCGGCGACTATAATGAATAATGTTTTGCTAGTCGCATTCATCTGTATCTCTTCGATGATTTCTGCTTCGCACCTGCTTTTGCTTCAGTAAAGCTGCACATTTTTTAACATCCGGCGCTGGACTGGAAACACAACTCGCCCCGTGCCTCTCTAGCTCAACGTATCCCTCTGTACACTCTCTCTTCCATGGTCGGTGATAGTATACGGGGCCAACGCGCTGAGTTTTGGTCTTTCATTGTCGAACGGTTGTCGATAGTAAATTCTGACTGGGTTTTATTTTGTTTTATCAGTTCCAAGAGAGGCGACGCCTTGAAACATCGTGTTTTGCATCAACCACTTCACAGATTGACTGTGCAACGTAGCCAATCTTCGCACCCGAAATTCTCCGTCGATGTTCCAGTACACTTCGGTATAGGCCAAACATCCCGTTTGATCGCTGGCTATCTGTCGAACACCAGTCAGTGAGAGCAATATATATACCTTACGGCCACATGATTACACGCGTCTCCTATGATAACCGAGGGCGGATTCGATGGATTAGATGCGATGTGAAGATCCAAATCAAACTTTGAAACGCCAAACCGCCGCTTCAACAACGTTCAAATTTTGGAGCTCTCGTGGAGACACGACATTGTCAAAATGTTCCTGAAAAAGAACTGATGAATCGACAACGCTTACGCTCATGCTTTTGGTCCGTGAGAAGACGTCCTTCCGACGTGTACTGTATATTTTTTGCAAGTGTAAAACAATGAAGACCAGAAAATCGGGGAGACACCTGAGTAGCTCACAGGGTGTACATGGTTGATCAGATGGGGTTCAGAATAAGCCATGTCACGAAGAGGGGGACACGATCGTAAGGGGCAAAAAACCATGGTTCTCTAGAGGACAGCATTTGCCATAGTTCACATAGTCAATTTTACGTTCTCCCATTCATCACGTGATTTCGCTTCCTAGTCTAGGTTTCACTGACACATCCCACGCGAGAACACACTCCACTCTGCCTAGACACTCAAAATCCCACGATGTTTGAGCATTCCGTCAGATCCTCAAAATTCTCTGGAATTTGAGCAAATAATGAGGTCCGATCTAGAGGTTCATCCGTCACTTCCCAGTGGTATATGCGTTCCCATCTGCCCTCATCTTTACAAAACTTTCTACACATTTTTCGGGTCCGTTTACATTGAATAATGATGAAATTCTCCGACAGTATATCCCCTCCGCCCTCCAAGCTCCCCTTTTCTGGCACGACCTTGAGCATTAGACCAGTGATCACTGTGACAGGCAAGCAGGACGTTTTTGTTTCGTGTACCCGATACAGTCGTGAACCCATTTTGTGCATAGTGCAGACACCGAGGGACAGCGTTCTTCAGAAGTACGGGGGCCCAAAAAGAGTACTCTAAAAAAATATAACAGAAACAAACGTAGGCCAAATGACCAGTAAGACATGCACATGGCCTACACAAACGGAAACCAAAATGGTGTCGACAGCACGTTGCGCTACAATCACCTTCCGGAATTCCAATCGATGTAACTACTCAACTATTTCATCGAATTTTGGATATTCTAAGTGCCATCGTCTCAGAAGTGTGCATCTCAAATTTTTCTCTTGAAGTGGACCTATTCTCTTATATAATTTCTGGTTTGTTGTTTTAACCTCATAGCTGAATCATTGTGGAACCTACAATTGCGGTGTTTAAATGTGTATATGGCTTTAAAATGTCTACATTGATCACGCTATCCTGAACGTGTTTCTCATAAATGTGTCAAGAAATATACCATTATTGTTATTATGTGGCTTGACGTGGTGAATGAAGAATATCTACTCAACGAGTTTTCCATCAATCTACTACATGGATTATCTGTTCTACTGAGCCATCAGAGCGCTATATAAAGTGGTGTGGTCATGAGCATGATGCATTCGCGCAACAGGAGACGGAAATTAAAGTATACTCCAAAGTTTCAGTCAGTTCGAGAAGATCGCTTGTACCAAGAACTCCGGAACTTCTCCTAGCCTGATCCACTCCGGAAGTGAGGCGCAATTCGTTTTTGTCCCGCATTGATTTTGCGTTCAAACAGCGTCTAGATAAAAGAACACTGGTGGAAACCGTTATAATTGATCGTTATATTTGATTGCAAGCCCTATCAAAATTCCACAGTTCTTGTGCCGTGAATGGGCGTAACATCTACTGTCTTCTAGTGCACAAGAGTGAATTTCAGCTCGACTCAATCAATTTGGATCAACCATTGGTTTGGATGAATGAACAGGGGGTAGAGCTATCTCTATAAAACTCAGTTTATTTGGAACTGTTTGTTAATGAACACAGTGTGCACCGTTGATTTGGCCGAAACAAATGCTGGTCTTTCTCTGCAGTCACACAGGATTTCTGACAAAACAAAAACCCGAAGCTTTGAGATGACTAATGTTCAGGCACAATTGATCCACAACCTCAAACTGTTCGAATATAGATCAGAAGCCAGTCTCGTTCGAACTGGTTGCTCTTGTATTTTCAGCTACTCCGTGTGGGCCGATGAAGTCTCTGCGTCGGAAATGAAGCCCGTAGAGAAAGTATTTTTATCGACATATTGTGTACGAAAACTAAGAATTCCACCACCCTCCCCGCAAAGTACATCAAGCCACGGCGAGCGACCCCAACGATAGTGAGATCATGTTTCTATTGACTCGTACGGTTTTTGACGGATTGAGCATTCGTGAAGGATCTCTCACTTTTCAGGTGCTTCTTGGAGTGAATATTTCTCTCCACTGTGAAACTTAGTACTGGTGATCGACTTCTGAGGTCACCTTAACTCGGGGGTAGGTGAACTGCCAAGAATTTATTTGGGTAGTGAGCTACACAGCTCGGTTACAATGGTCCAGGTTTCTTCAGGTTAAATAGCGAGCGCATAAATTTATTGTATTTTCACTGTTTATATACCTATATTCCACTCTGCCAATTTCACACAATTTCTACATCATACTGCGCCTTACATTCTTACTGAACAAAACCCTGCTACACGTATGTCAGCTCTTTTTACAACGCCGGGGATTGGCAACCAGCGAAACCATTTTTTTTACTACAAACACTCATCTCAGTTGGTTGCGGGTGATTATTCTCGCACGCAGATTAATGACGATGGTATACTTCCTAACGCATCTTTAACGTGCACGCTTAGGTGGACTCAAACAATGAACATGACAAAAGGCGATAGATGTCGTCTATCTTTCATACAAGATAAACCCATCGATGTCAGATTTCTCACTGAGTTTGGAGCCGAAGCGAGTGTCATTCCACCAGGAGCGGGAAGGACGTCCTTAGCTATTCCGTCGGTACTACGAGCCGCTAATGGAAGTCGAATTTCAACGTGCGGCACACGCTCATTTACACTTAATCTGAGAGTGCGACTAAAATTCCGTTGGACACTAACCATTGCAGATTATCAGAATGCAGTCATCATTGTTGATTCTTTGCCATTTTTGGACTTAGTGTTGGTGCGCAGCGAAATAATCCTTTGGGCGGTGCGGCTGTTAACGATGAATGTCACATAGAACAAAATTGATTTTCTTGGTCCCCGCTGACTCGCACCCGGCACTGCACCCCAATTTTCCACGTTGCTCCAGTTTCCCAAAACTCACAACTCCTTCGTAAAATGCGTCCACACTTGACCACAAAGTAGTTCATCACATTTCCACTACAGGCCGTCCCACTACCGCCTGACCGCGTCGAGTACCGCTCGTAAAGCTAAAACCTACCAAAGCTGAATTTGGTCACATGTTGCAACTAGGCGTCATCTGGCCGTCAAATATTTGTTGGAAAACTCCATCAATTAATGAGGCGCTCGTAGAAAACTGCGTTTAATTCGTTACTAATACAACCAGTGTACGGGTAAACCAAACCTCTCAATATGAGTGTGAAAAATCCTCGGAAATTGAACAAAGAATATGCCCAAACAACGAAATGAACGAACAGGTACCGTTCAGTGTACTACACAGGCCGGCCGATTCCACTCTGAATGCCCGTATCAATTGCGGACCAACTTTCGGACAGTGTGGATGCACCGGGGGACAGCGTTTGTTTTGAAATAGGGGTTCAAACAACGGTTTCAGGAAGGGGAACAGCACGAACAAGCATGAGCAACAGGCTCAGTAAGCCATGTACACGGCTTAAGCAAAAGAAAACTAAAACGGCGCAGGAAACGCAGCAACACACCTTGTTACGTAATTCGAATTTAACCCTAGTTTGATTGTTGGTTTCGATCATCNTATCATCTAACGCGTAACCGAAACCAGCGAGCGCGCAAGAATTGAATTTGAGTCGTGTGACGGGACGTGCTGCTGTGTTGTCGGTGCCGTTTTGGTTTCGTTTGTGTAAGTCGTGTGCATGGCTTACTGGGCCTTCGGCTCATGTTTGTTTGTANACAAATGTTGTTAGTTTTGCGCACCGCTCCCCATGCTTTCCAACGTCTTATTGGTTAGATCATCTGTAGTCTCTATTCTGTTTACGTTCATCCTGACGTTGGATTGAGTGCTTGTTGAGGCCACTGCAAACATGTACATCCCCGTCTGGTGTTCGCACGTTTCTTCCAATCTGAACTTACTATCGATCCCTTCAAAGTTGTGCTTAAGAATGATCCACTGACATTCTCAGACCACGTTGACGAATCCGAGGCCAACTGACGACTGGGTGCAAAAGCTGATGATCCCATTGAGAAACGTTCGCATTTCGCTGATATCGTCGCTCCACACAATACCGTTCACACATTTTGCAACCCCTAATTGACCCTCAGCGAGAATCAAAGACAAGAGTTGTCTTCAATTCCCAAGGGCCTCACGCGTTTGGCACTGTTGAGAACACAGTTGGTGAAAAAATTGCCTCGTTGCAATTTAATATCTACCACAACACCCGACTGTTTCTCACAACCAACGCTTCGAGGAACACGGTTGGTGGAGTTACCCGACAGTTTGTCAAAAAGGAGTTGCAATCCCTTTCGTTTATTTTATTGAAAGCTCTCCCCTGTTTACATTTCCCGCATTCTTTATAAGGTCGACTTTTCACTGTTCTGGTTAACCATAAGCTGCTTATCTACGTGCCCAACTTCTCACTGACAAACAATCCTTCCTTGGAGTCCATCACCCTGATTTCATTGTACAGTTTGCGACAGACCTCCGTCACATTCCAGGATCTGTCAGTCATCACAGACGCTCACTCCAGGCTACACATGGATGCGATTTCAACTTCGTCTGACATAAGCCTGGGGGAACTGGCACAGACAAAGCTAAACGACGAAGAGCTACCTCATCCTGGAACAATTACATTTTTCCGGTTGCCCAAGGTCCCAATACCTTAATTGGATTGCAGCATCGTGTGACGTATCTACATCTGGTCCTGGACTGTTTGTCGCACTGACTTGTCCTTTACACTTATATGGATTTCTGCACTCCCCTAACACCCCGGAGTACGTGTCACCCTCAGATTCATTTCCCAACGTTAGGTCTCGTGTAAGCCTAGATGTACGCATTTGGGCTCACGCTTTTCTGCATTACCAGCATAGCAAAACCCGCCGTCATGTCGAATCGCTCGACAACGATCCAAGTTCACACTGAGTTACGCGTAATCTGTTGACCTAATAACTACCTCTCTCAACATCCAACGGCAGAGGTAGTCTGTCTGCGAAACAATTAATGAGGCGCTCGTAGAAAACTGCGTTTAATTCGTTACTAATACAACCAGTGTACGGGTAAACCAAACCTCTCAATATGAGTGTGAAAAATCCTCGGAAATTGAACAAAGAATATGCCCAAACAACGAAATGAACGAACAGGTACCGTTCAGTGTACTACACAGGCCGGCCGATTCCACTCTGAATGCCCGTATCAATTGCGGACCAACTTTCGGACAGTGTGGATGCACCGGGGGACAGCGTTTGTTTTGAAATAGGGGTTCAAACAACGGTTTCAGGAAGGGGAACAGCACGAACAAGCATGAGCAACAGGCTCAGTAAGCCATGTACACGGCTTAAGCAAAAGAAAACTAAAACGGCGCAGGAAACGCAGCAACACACCTTGTTACGTAATTCGAATTTAACCCTAGTTTGATTGTTGGTTTCGATCATCNTATCATCTAACGCGTAACCGAAACCAGCGAGCGCGCAAGAATTGAATTTGAGTCGTGTGACGGGACGTGCTGCTGTGTTGTCGGTGCCGTTTTGGTTTCGTTTGTGTAAGTCGTGTGCATGGCTTACTGGGCCTTCGGCTCATGTTTGTTTGTAGTGTTCCTCTTTTCAGAACTGTTGTTCGAACCCCTGCTTCGGAAGAACGCTGTCCCCTGGTTCGTCCACGTTACCCGAAGGTTTGTCCGCGAAGTCACGGACATTCAAAGTGAATTCGGCTGGCCTGCATGTTACAACTACACGTTACATTCAGTAATGGAGGACAGCAGAGTAGAGTTAAGTATACTCAAAAAAGTGGCCATCGGCTGGGTCGATGTGAAGCGAATGTTCGTTCATCGAAAAATTATAAGAATATGGAGGGGGAACGTCCAGTTCTCGCATTTGAAAATTCACATAGCTCTGACTGAATAAGAGTGTGAAAAACGGTTGCAGTAGCCCGCGTAGGAATAAGCATGATTGATGCAGTATGTTTTTGAGCAAAATAACAGGACACGAGGCCACCATTCAATACCAAACAGACAAATCAAGCAATCTCAAAAATGATGTAACAGACCTTGGCAAAATCAACCACGGGCCACGAAAACCAACTGGCTTTGCAAACTCGAGGGGGCAGTAGAGAGAGCAGCAATTGACCGGTCTGATAGAGAGATCTGTACCCTTTGTCTTACCCGTGAAAATCTTGCGTTACTGTGTAGACGCTTCTGAGAAACCAAGTTATCTGACGTTCCGTCTTTCAGCATCATGCGAAATCCTTACTGATACACGAATTACGTGTTCTTCATCACCAGCAAATACCTCGGTGATTACACTATAATGCCAAACACACCTGCAGGCCTCTTCGTGAAGAACTGAGTCGCCCACCTGGAGGTCGTGCAAAGACTTCAATCACCTAGGTGTAATCTATAACTGGCGTAGATATTTACGTCGCTATTGTCTACAAAACACAAGATGAGTGCTGTGATGGTCTCTGCCCCATGACGTAATCTTCACACAGTGTCACCTCGTTTGTAATTAGACCTACATTCGATCGCAACAAGAGTAAATAACTGGGGCGGAGGGCTTCAGAATTATCTGGATTGTCACGAGCACGCACCAGTGTCTCATCTTTGACGGTTGCTCAGTCTCCACCATATGGGTGTTGAGCGACCCTCCACCTATTACTTGCTATTGTTTTACCGATAACAACACTCGTTTCGCTGCTTGAGTCGTTCTTTTACGAATCGCGCTTCGATGATT
>QNGE01005000.1:30416-50950 GCA_008508345.1 Paragonimus westermani | reverse complement strand
TGCGCAAGCCGTCACACCACGTCAAGGTCCAGTCTCAGCGTGTCTCGTTGAATCGGTCTGTCAGGATGTTTCGATAGCGCAACGGTGATCAAAGCTGGTCTTCCGCTCTGTTCTACTTTCGTAGTAAACTCCAGTCCCTGACGCGTTATGTTAGCTAGCAGTGGTATACAATGGATATCAAGGGCACCACCGACGCCATCGACAACCAGTAGTAGGTGTTCGGGGAATTTCGCATTGAACAGGACTTGCAGTTGACCGCATGCTCTGCACCAACGTGTGCCTTTCGGAGAGACTACTTCGAGAGGGTCAGAGTGCGAACTCTGATCCGGACAAGGATGTGCACTACTGACCAGTGTTAATAAGAGCACAACTCGAGTCTAGTGCCATCTGCGTGCAATTTTGTGCATTGCATCCAGCTCGTTTATCCAGTTGCGTTTTGTCAGTCATTCTGTGAATATGCGAGCAATCAGTGAATCTGGTGGCCTCTTAACCGCGACACCACACTTTGGGGTTAGACAGTCCCTGTATACTGGAATCCCGTATCGTGTGAGCAATTTGTCAGGAACCGGATGTAATACACAAAGCTGCAGTTAGGAATAAAGCCTGAATATATGCTAAATGGAATATATGGCCCAATGGTTTTAATCAGAGTAATCACTGGTTTTTCTCCAAGAACAACCCGAAAGTGACGAATGGATCGATAGACATTTGAGAACTCACGACCGAATAAACTGCACTTGTTTCCAGTTACCATGAAATGTCTGGGAAAGAAAGAACAGTACTAATGGAGATAGGGACCAACTGCGGCGTCCGACATGTCGCAAGTTCTACTTACCTCAGTGACTGAGTGGAAATTTTGCGTAAGTCTAACGCACTGCAGACTAGACCGTCTGTGATAACTGGCCATTTCGTTAGGTCTGCGAATGGTGGTCAGCAATCTAGCGCGTGAGGAGTTAGGAGTTGCTTCTACTGTTCGGTGGTGGAATAGCTGGCTGATCAACTTGACTTCTCAAGAACTTCAATGTGGCTGGCGATTGGCACATTTCTTCTCTGGAATTATTACTCCAAAAGTTACTTTCCTATCAAATTTCAATTGCAGATGTATCTGTTGTTCTTCCTGTTGAGCCCTTGTGACGAGTAAATCGATAGTATAGGGGGCAGATGAAATGCAAACACGGCGTGACTTAGACGATGGGGCGATCAAGCGTTGGACTAGCCATTTTAAACTGCATACGTGGAAATTGGAACAAGCTGAATAACGAAACGATGGAAGCCCGATTAATATGTTCGCCGGCAACCGAGACTTTTACCACACGCGTAACGGATCAGTTTTGTAGAACGTACGGTTATCTTGGAGGCCAGCCTTAATGTATATGCTAGGTTGGATACCTGCCAGACATTATTGAAAGTTTTTACATGATTACCGGTCCTTTTTACGTTCTATGGAACGTGTGGGCTAGTGAGGCTTAGCAACACCTTGACGGGTAAATGTTATAGAGTTGGAGCATGTGGCCGCATTCAACACATGTTGTAGTTAAATTTCCAAGTGTGAATCCACTAAATTTCACAAACACCGACAGGCCAGCAGTAACTCTGTGGCGTCACGTGAAACGTGTGCTGGCAGGCATAGAAAATGGCGGTTGGAAACTGTTGGGAACTCATTGGTCAATAAATCGGACGAGCTTCACTGTTTAAGAACACAACGCACGGAACAGACTGAAACCTCGTCAATCGAAATCTTCGTAGAGGTAAAGTTTGTCGTTCGGTCGAGCGGACGATATCGTCTGAAGTCTAGTATCAATGGGATGGAGAAGATATATGCCGATTATCGCCATCTGGATTCGACGATACTTAGAATCCAGTGGAAGAGGCTCTGAATACCTGTGCTGTGTGCAAGAGCAGTGACCAGACATTTAATAAGGCTTCCCTATGCTGTGCGGAGATTGAACGTGATTGACTGACTCGCTTCGTGTGGCCAGATGGAATCACGCTGATTTCATTATGAGCCACAATGAGGACACGCATTCCCGATTCATGTCTTTTGGTGGGGGGGGAGGAAGAGAAGAGGAGTGGGAGAAACCGCATTGGTAGCTATTAGGATTTGGCTTCCGCGTTTGTTGGTTGGTCATCGTCATTACGTGGCCCGTTCGTGAACGGCCTGGTGACACGAGCAGTGATTGAAAGCAACGGTTGCTTGTGGTCGACCAGGTGCACACGGTCATGGATGATTGTTTTGTTTTTGACTGGGAGTGGTCGGCTATGCAACCTTAAAGCATGAAACGCCATATTCAGGCTATTGAGTTTTACGGTCAAATTAGCGACCGCATACTGACTACCTGAATCAAGTTTGAAAGTCGTCGTTTTCTTGGTCCCCTAAATGCGATCGACCGTATCGGCTGACTGTGTCAGTGCTGCTATGGTGCTAGTGCTAAAGATGCTTCAGATGTCGTCTAGCAATCGTCGGAGGCACCTTTTTGTAAAACGGACCACTTCTTAATATGACGTTTCCGCTAACCGCTGGATACGGCGAGAAATCTGAGTTGGTTTAGGTTCAAACTTAAAAGCTGAGTATTGCGTTGATGGTCAGAAAAACCAGAGCGCTTATTGAATGTTAAGTCAGAATTGCTCGCTAGCTATGTGGAGTCTGGCAACTTCAAAATACCAACCACTTCGACAGGGTAGTGGAGCGGAGGCACTTACAGATAATCTGCCAGTCTTTACTACCCCCCACCCCACAAACGTTCGAATGACACGCACCGGTGCTCCACATGCAATACAAGAATATCTTCATTTTTCAATCATCTTAACCGTCACCTGACAGGTATTCCTGATAAAGTGAATAAAGCAACGTCCCTGCATCTGAATTCCCCATGTGGGAACATAATCGTATGGTTGAATGATACCATTCTCTAGGGGTCGAATGCGATCCGTTGATCTGTCGGTAGTTTGGTCTGAAATTGAGTGCGACAAGCCGTAAATTTGGCACGTGAAACTCGACATTTTTAGCAGGGAACCCAAAGTGGGCTTTAAAGAAATTATTATGCTAAGCATACTGATAAGTAATTATACATACTAGTTACACGCCTGGAATTGAAGAACTTTTACCCCCTGAAGTTAGTACGTATGAGTCTGCCGCGATAATCGGTATTTTGGATCGACCACTTAGGTGAGAGCGAACTTTAGTCACTAAAAGTGTTACACGTTAACACGCCGGTCTCTTTTTTGCAGTCCACACATCCTCTAGTCAAAATAGACTCTTCCAAACACGCAAAGTGAAAACTGTGGCGGCTATGAAAAATTGTATCCTTTACGATCACATCTCATTGTGAATGTTTGATGATCTTGGATTTTTGACAACCTTTGTACTATGCAAGCTGTCATTTTGTATTATCTGTCCCTGGATTGAAAACATAACTCGCTCCATGTCTTGCTAGCTTGGCGTGCTTTCTCTATAAACCCTATTTTCTTAGGTCCATATCAACACATAGGTTCCTCTTGCAAGTCCATATTTTTGCTGTTGCGTGCAATTCAAAGGTGCTCAGTGTGAGATCAGCAGCAAAACGATTATTCCCAGTGCTTCGTGAAATGACTACCTAAGTCCCAGTCCAAGCAGCAATAGCAACAAGCCGACATCGTAGATTACTAACAAGAACTGAACCCAACAAGGGTAATCATTCCCGAAAGGGGCTGATAAGAGTATCTAGGGATATGCTACATTCGTGATGGATTGCGAGTTGTGTTCAGTCACTGGAATGTTGCACCGGTAGATCCGAGTGGATGATCCCTCACGTTCTGGTAACGCTTTATCAACCCTCGACCTTCCCCTCCTCCTCTTTCTGCCTTGTGACGTTTGTCCTTCAAACACCAGATCAAGTTTAGCAAGTTGTTTTCAGTCTTAGTTTCCCCGGTTTCACTTTGCTCACATGAATAGATCTCAGCCAATCGCCTACTCATCTTATTTTCTTCGAAAGTTTTGTTGACGGTAATGTATCTTTTAATCACAGTTGGGAATGAACCACGAGCACTAGTTTCCACGCTGAAGATTCTCACACTTTGGCCGCCATAGATGAGAACTTTAGCCAGATATAGCAGGGAGCCTAGAGATGTATCGTTCCAAAATGGTGTAGTAGCAAGTGACCTTAAGTTTGATTTTACACAATTGCAAACAGTGTTACATGTCCCTTGTTTGTCGAATTCACCCGAAAACTGATTCGATAATGACGCTCATGGAAACAGTGAAACGTTTGGATAAACTGTGCCCGATGAACTGAAGAGTGAGCGGAATGACACGCAAATTCGGAATGAATCACCAAAGATGCAGACAGCCTGGTGCAAACACGGTTGTGAAACAAGAACGCGGAGGGCACAAGCATTTTTTATTAAAGGAACCAGAAAAAAGGTAAAGGCTCACAACCGGACTACGAACAAAAAATTCATTTGCACACGACATTGGACCAACGAGGTCCCGGTCACTATGGACGCCACTGTACCCCTCCATTATACAGCAAGAGTCATTCTATGCGATAGAGCCTCCCAATAATCCTACCCGAATCATTTCCGCAATTGTCCCACGGCCAGTTCGACATCGAAATATATACCGTCACCTCACTATTGAATAGTGGTGGTGTGATTAGTATAGTTCAACCGTCCATCCTCACCAGAGTAGGACAGTGTGTGTGGTGCAACCAGGTACTCAATATGTTGGAATTTTTGAGAAACACTCTTCATAACGTATTGCAAGTGCCCTCCTGAACAGACCCTCTTAGATGACACATTTTCTGCGAATGAACCTGTTAACCTCATCATGGCCATGTCTTTGTCAATTAACGCATTGACGCGTCCAGTTGGCGGTGCAGTGTTTTACGGCTTCTAACCTCATGTTTTGAACAGCAACCCGGTCTAGATATACAGCTGTGTTCATACATGGGACGTTCGGCACAGTTGGCGGGTCCAGCTCATCCAACACAGTTAACGCCAGTACCATCATTTATCGCAGTAGCAGTAGTTGTAGCTCACCGAGGAGTTCACACAGTAGTCGCGCAGTGCATACAGGTATTGTATCTAGTGCTCGTCTCTATTAGCACAAACAAGCAATGGGACGGACTGTGCCTGATCACCTCAAACGGTATCAAGAAACTGTACACACGCTTGAAGAACTCCGTGTGAATTGTTCATGCACGTAAGACTGAGCAGGGTGCAAAGAGTATGAGATTTCGCAGATCACAGATCCAGAGTCACAAATGTATGGAGCTAACGAATATTCTGCGATCATTGCATTAAGGGGGAATTCTGTTGTGGCACAAAAATCGACATAAGAGAACACCACTTGACATGAAGGCATTTTCAAAGCACAAGAATAGTTTGATCAGCCAACTGCCCAGATGAGTGCGGGCACCACTCACACATCGATTTCTCTGACACACATCAGATCGACTGCTACTCGGCGAATTGTCACCCCAGTCGCACACGTGGCTGCCATGAACTCTGATGCACGGTGTTAATTGTGGGACTTAGACATAATGTTCCGTCTTCTCCGATTGATTGTTCCCACGCCCGTTGTGGGCCGTCCGTAGGCTTGATTTCACTGGTGAGGTTTAGATTTCAGCATGGAGCTTTGTTCCGGCATAGGTAAGTTTCGATGCGAGACTGTCTGCATTTAGCGTGGGATGTGCCGTTAGGGGTGAAAGTGAAGCAGTACCTCGTGGTAGGGGATGTTTTACGATTCAAGATATTGGTTGGCCCCATTAGACAAACAAGATTGTAGCATACAGTGAGAAAAATGTAGGATAACCTGGTCTCTAGGTGCTGAAATTCGTATGATGAATTCTGGAATAATCGACAATTCGGCTATCTGGACGCGTGGAAAATCTTCGTGGAAATTCCGCTAGCCACATACCCCGCGCAAACAATCAGTAACCGATAGGTAGGAGCATGCTATGCCATCCATGTTGATGGACATCGATATATTAGATATCGGAGCACTCTGGAAGATTATTCGAATGGGGACACTCACTATGGCACACTCACATGGAAAACACATGGAACACTCAGATTGGAAAAATCCCACTTTTGGATGCATTAGATAGGAATGAGTGAGTTCGGATACAACAATTATGTGGAGGAGGCTCATCTAGACCGAGACTTTCAGAACTGACAACGCAGTAGAATCGCACAGAATGGGTCGTCAATCGAATTTCACTAGCGGCAACTGCAAACCAACGATTTCCCCTGGCCTAGATGTTCAGTCAAGCTAGGACGTTTATAGACGTATATGGTAGAAACATTTTCACAAAAACTTCTATGGTATAGGTAGCTCGGTTTATTGAGGTACGAACGAAATCCTCGGTTTTCCAACATGCTCCAGCGCCGTAGATACCCTAGGTAACGTTGGGTTGGCGCCGCACGCAATCGCATACAAGTGTAGTGGATCTAAACAGTGTATGGAAACTCAGATGTGAATAGGAAGTCGAAATCTGATGAAAAGGAAAACAAATAACTCACAATAGTTCGTGGAGACACGTTGGTTTAGTTTTCCACTACATCAAATGAGGATTCTCCACTGATACTACTTGTCGTGTGTCTCCCAGGTGGTCTCGATGTCACGACCGAGATAATTCCAACGACAGATAAATAACTAAATAAATTTTCCGAACTAAACGGTTGATTCCGCTGAATTCTAATGCTTCCAAAGATTTGTACGTCACCGACACTGAACGCGAACCCGGAAGTGTAATTTGAAAATTATTAATTACCCTGTGAAGCGATTGAGCTCGTTCAAACATCATGTGTACATGTGAGGTTGAAGAAGGTGAAAAGGCGTGAATAACAATAAAAATATGAAGTAGCAAATAGCGTACAGGACGCGAAACAAGATACTCTGAAACTCTGGCTACTGGTGTGAGGTGCTTGTTACTGACAGGCTAGTTCAAGACTATTTTTCAGCCGGTCGGATGGATTAGTAATAAACTAGGCCTGTATGAACACGACAGTGACCAGCTACCATAACAAAAGAATGATCACTCGGGCAGAATCTTCACTTTCAACTAGAGGTGACATGTAGACGATGATGGAGGTTACAGATTGTCAGTCGGTTCTCTTCGTGTCATCTTTGGTTCGGTGACGCTACAGCTGAGCTGGTAAGCAAAATTGAAATCAATTTGAGCATGATTTTCCCTTTACAGCCTGATGAGAGAACGCGAAGACGGTTTATTGTTCGGAAGGACACGCAACAAGTGCTAGAGAACATGACATTATCTGCACTTCATCAGATGTACACCAGTTGTGTGTACAAAGATAGCGTCGTCCGGAGTTTGGTTTACAGAACCTGACGAATTTTAACCATCTAGGACAGAAGCTGCAATTACTACACAAGACACCGGTGGCAAATAAATATCACACTAATTCTATCCACAAGTATTCCGATCCCGATTTACGCAGGTCGCAAGTCTGTACATCTCACGCTCTTTTTAAAAGTGACCACATCTAATCTCTGATCGGAAGTCTGTCGAATCTGGGGTTCAACTTCCCAATTAGTGCCATGATGAAACATGAACAGACTAACGTATGCGCATTGCAGGACCGTCTCCAGATTTATATTGTAACCTGAACTGAGGCAGTACAAGGAAGTCTTCCAGGCTGTACGTCCAACAGCCGCTGGTAATCAACCTATCGTTGACTTGTTAAGGATGCGATCACCTTGCGTCATTTAAAATTAGTTGCTTTAGATCAAGTATTCACAAGGCTAACATACTGGCTACTCACTTGCAGATACATTCACCAAGTGCATCACACAGAAGAAAGTTGCTGAAATTGTGGAACCGCTGGCCTCACACCCTTGCAATAGGTACATCAAACTTACAACCGGTCGCACGCACTTCGGTCGCGGTATGAGTTTTTGAAAACTTCTCTTTGGGCAACCAATGTTGGTGAAGAACTACGCTGATCCAAATCAGTTTGTGTGTCCTCAGTACCGGGCCACTGTTGACGCATCATCCTCCCCAGCTCACTCAGTTTCATCACTGGATTACAACCGTTTCCTTTTTCACAGCAGCATCTTGAACTGCGGTAACGGAAAGTTACTATTCTGAATTTTACGAGGCATGGTCAATAGTAAGCTGTAGTAATTATGAACTCGGATGTTCTATAAGGTAAAATTCATTCTGCGATTATCTCAACCCCTCAGGTGAACCACATGCCACTTCCCAGGGATTCAATTTTACCAAGGTTTGCATAGGATGTCGTATTTGGTGCTCAACATTAGGATACTTCTTCCTGAGTTCCTATCTATACATTGGTAAGCTTTGTCGTTTACTCGACTAGACGACCTCTTCTGAATTCCATAAGGAGATGGGATGAATGGCAAAATGGGCGATCGAATACCGTTGTGTTTGATGTATTCACCTTATCGGAGAACCAACGGTGGGAATTTCATAAGCAATATAACATTCGGATTGAGGTGACATGGCGAACCATGGATTGGGTGATTCGGCATGCTGGTTCAAAAATGACTGAGCAAAACGACACACAGTTTATCACAATTGAAATCCTTTGTGTAGTACATGCAAACTATGAATATGGAGAAACTGATGCAGTGACAAACTGGAAGTTGAATAGGCTGAAAATAGAACTCTCAGTACGAATGAGTCCAGTATGCGTTGTATGAGCACACATTCCTATCCCTGATCAGGCGGTCGATCAGCCTGCGAAGATACATCCATTTTCTTTCCTCACGCAATGGGAAGGATCCTCGGAATACGATGCGATACTCCCGGATTTCCAGTTGATCGAGCTGCACAAAACTGGTGTCCTCAAGACAGCATGCCACTATCGGAATGTCACGATAGTGTTCAATCTGAAACGCGGAGTGACCATATAAAACTGTAATTTCAGAGTCATATCTAATGAAAGCAAAGAAACGGAGACATCAGTAATAGTGTTGTCGGGGAGACAACTTCATAGCCATCTGATTTAGTTGTGGATTAGAAGAGTTAGTATAACATATGTAACCGCTCAGCACGTATTGTGTGGGTCATTCTGTCAATAATACTGTTAATATCCACCATCTGAATTACCACTCGTAAATGTGTGTCCATAATTATTCGGTGCACTACACGCAATGAACTATGTCAATATTGATGCAGTGAACAGAAACAACTTGAATTTCTCATCACTCCGAGAATATCATAGAAAGATATTGAGGCGGGCACGTCTATGCGTGTACCATGAAAGGAAAATTCGTTGTAATAAAATTAGTTAAGAGATTAAACGTAAATCTTCACTCTCGGTTTACGATTCGTGCGGATACTTAACCTCCCCGTCCCACAATCATTCATGCCCACGATTTGGAGCAGTGACTGCCTAACCGATAACAAACACGCCGTCCATGACCTGTGCTGACCGTTTTTCTGAATCATCCTTGTCAGTGTTTCCGTGTTTATTGTTTTGTGATTAGCCTGTTGATCAAACACAGAAAGCAAGTCTCGTTCTCATGACTTCAATGGGTATTTTCCAGCGAATTTAATAACAATTGTCGGTAGGTATTCTTTCCATTGCTAGTGCTTTTTCGTAAAAGCGAAATACTGGTCGTTCGGAGTATATGAAGCATATTTCTGAAATGAATTGAACTGGCAGTCTGACGACCGCACTTCGCAATATTTTTTATCTTCTTTGTACCACCGAATTGTTTGGCACTATTCTGTGAACAACCTTCAAAGCATCGATTCATCTGCATGTATACGGTTGACCATATCTTGTTTTGTAGTTGGACGTGTACGGCCATGCTGGCGTCGAAGTTTCGAATGTACGGCTTCAAGCTCGAGCGCTTCCTCGATTTAAATCCTGTTAAATCTTGTTGCTTTTTACCGGTCCCAGCATAAGCACGTGACCGTGTGATTCAGACATGGCCGAATTGATTAGATCTCGCTGCTCGCCCCACTGTACACTGTGTTTGTTAAGTTTGAAAAAGTAACCGACGAGACGAGATTGACATATCACTACGAAAGATAGCCCGAACAGCATTTTGGCCCTTTTCGAATTCTTCGGTGGGATCCAACTCTTCTAGTTTAATATTTTTGTGGATGCCAGTGAATGGTTTAGTCCTATTCAAATGTAAAATGGGCTGGAACAGCCTACATCTTTGGAACCAGACAAAATTTTTGGAATCATCCTAAATTCAAGACCAAATTGCTTAGAGGAATAAATAACACTCAGTTTTACAGGTCTCCGTTTGTTGCTATTGTATTGATGCAGCTCCTCGATCCTTAGTCTCAGTAGATTAAAGAATTTTTTCGGCGATCTGTTTAAATTACGAAATGTTTGATGTTCAATGTTGTTCGCACCGCTGTTTTGACGGGTTGCGAGATTTTTAGAAAATTATTTTATATGCAATACCTCTGTAGTTACAGGCATCTCGCCGTTGCTTTGCAAACAACACCTGGAGGAAGAAATCCGAGAGTGGGTGAGCTGTAGATCACGGTAGCCATTCGCGCAAACGCTTTGGTCAATCTGCCTTCCAGAAAGTGTGCTTTCGAAAAATTCATGAGGAGAATAATAGCGTATTTTCGTGTGTACCTCATTGTGACCGCATGAGTTCAATTCTTTCTTCGACAGACAACTGAGATTTTAGAAGATGGTGATTGGTCGTGTAACCACATGTTCGCCTACACTGGTTGGTTAATAACCTACCATTGGGGGAAACAGTATGCTATAAAATTCGTGCCTTACTCTCGTTCACAGCATTTGCTGTCGACTTTTCTCTATGGCAAGGAAGTCCGCTGTTCCGATTCTTTATTCTCTTCTGATCACAGTGTATCAAGTTTTCACTTCGAGTTTTGTGGATAAGTCGCGTAAGTCACACTTTTAACGAAGTGCCCGAATTATTTCTCCGTTAAACCAAGCAAGAAATACTTAAGAGGATAAACTTATCGGAGAATGTAAACGTTTTCATAATTTGTGTTTCAGTTATTGTTCACACTACCGTTCGAAGTGCTGCACCCCGGTTCGATTTGGCGTCGTTTTCCGACGTGAGTGTACCGGAGTTTTGCCCGAAAAAAATAGTTTTGAAACAGTCCATTGACAGACATCGACGGTCCACTGATTTTTCACAGGCCCCTCTTATTTCCAACAGTTCCCGTTGGTGGAAACCGTAGCTCGACTTAATTTCATGTCCTTTTGTTGAGTGAATCATGTGTAATTGGGTTGCACTGAGTTTCTCCGAATTCGGATTTTCTATTCTCAGGCGCTGTGGCCCGCATTCAATGACTCGTACAGGACCGGTATTTCCATTTTTGGAACCGTAGAAGTAGCCGTCAATGAGAAACGGGCGTCAGTTAGCTTCTACCAACACCAATATGGTCGTAAGTATCCTTCGCGCAAGCTTTTTCAACTGCTCTGGTGGATTAGCTCGCGGCTAAACAATTACAATACGGGATGCTATGTAACAGTTGAACCAGCGAATGCCACCCGAAAGTGCTGTAAGTCCGGATATGTCCACACTTTTACAGGAGTTCCTCGCCAATATCATAAATCAATCGTCAGTGATAGCGGATTCAAAACTACCAATAGTGAACCAAATAATATAATGCTCACCACATCGAAATACCCCATATAGTAGAGTAGGATTTCGTGTCATTGCATTCGCGGTTGGCTGCGATGTTTACGTCGTGTTCACGTGCGGTGCGTTGCCTATGGTGACGGGTTTTCGCTTCACTGATGACATGGATTGTGTTAAACTAATTTTTGCTCTAGAACCTAAACACGATTGATGGACTGACACACTCTCTGCTACTTGGCTGCATATTGCGTTTGTATGAATATTTGCCAGTGTACACTTGGGTTGATTAAAAAACAGTTACTTAACGTAGGATTGAATTAATCCATCACCATTGGTCATATGATGACTTCACTTATTACAGATGAGCCATCGCTGGCAGGTGGATATTATGTTAACCGTAAGTGATTGGATTATAATGCAAAAGTTACTTTGGAGATTTCTCCTGATACCATGTATGTCACAAACAAAGTTGAAGTATAAATCAGTTGGGGCTGATAAAAACTGTGGAGACTAGTGCAAATGTGACCGCAAGTTGAACAGAGAAATTCTGTACATGACAAGGCCAGAAGCATGATTCATACTCTACAAACAAAACACGCATCAACTGAAGTTTTGAAGGTTTGCTAGCACATCATACTCACACACCTTCTCGTTGAACATGTCCCTTTTCAGAACTCATTCTCACCACTTCAGATAGAGAAAGCGTTTGTGATGAAGTGAGTTGAATGCAGAACTGTCTGATGTCAAGAATTATACCGTGGATTAGAAGGGGAGTTTAATTCTCGCTGCATCTGCTTTCTTCACCGTATAATTACTGTGCTCCATCCTTGTAGTTTTTCAAAGATCCATGTTATCCGTACACATCAGCTCTACCTAGTAACTGTTAGATAACTACATGTGAACATGAAGACCTAAAATTTGGGAAACGTATTTAGCGGAGGTTTTTCATGAAACCCAAGTTGTCATATGGAACTGGGTAATTTGGTAGCGATTGTCATCGAGCCATGAACCGTTGAGTTGTAATCCGTCAAACTGGAGCGCATGGTACTGCAAGCTTCACTGAGGCTGATTTTAAACCATGCTCATCGGGCGTTATCAGTTATGGATAGAAGCACAACTACTGGCTGTGAACAGGATAAGGTGCATGCGCGTGCAAACGCTCTACCGAAACAGCCAGGCAAACTACACCAATAGTATACCGAGAGTGAAGATTTACGTTTAATCTCTTAACTAATTTTATTACAACGAATTTTCCTTTCATGGTACACGCATAGACGTGCCCGCCTCAATATCTTTCTATGATATTCTCGGAGTGATGAGAAATTCAAGTTGTTTCTGTTCACTGCATCAATATTGACAAAGTTCATTGCGTGTAGTGCACCGAATAATTATGGACACACATTTACGAGTGGTAATTCAGATGGTGGATATTAACAGTATTATTGACAGAATGACCCACACAATACGTGCTGAGCGGTTACATATGTTATACTAACTCTTCTAATCCACAACTAAATCAGATGGCTATGAAGTTGTCTCCCCGACAACACTATTACTGATGTCTCCGTTTCTTTGCTTTCATTAGATATGACTCTGAAATTACAGTTTTATATGGTCACTCCGCGTTTCAGATTGAACACTATCGTGACATTCCGATAGTGGCATGCTGTCTTGAGGACACCAGTTTTGTGCAGCTCGATCAACTGGAAATCCGGGAGTATCGCATCGTATTCCGAGGATCCTTCCCATTGCGTGAGGAAAGAAAATGGATGTATCTTCGCAGGCTGATCGACCGCCTGATCAGGGATAGGAATGTGTGCTCATACAACGCATACTGGACTCATTCGTACTGAGAGTTCTATTTTCAGCCTATTCAACTTCCAGTTTGTCACTGCATCAGTTTCTCCATATTCATAGTTTGCATGTACTACACAAAGGATTTCAATTGTGATAAACTGTGTGTCGTTTTGCTCAGTCATTTTTGAACCAGCATGCCGAATCACCCAATCCATGGTTCGCCATGTCACCTCAATCCGAATGTTATATTGCTTATGAAATTCCCACCGTTGGTTCTCCGATAAGGTGAATATATCAAACACAACGGTATTCGATCGCCCATTTTGCCATTCATCCCATCTCCTTATGGAATTCAGAAGAGGTCGTCTAGTCGAGTAAACGACAAAGCTTACCAATGTATAGATAGGAACTCAGGAAGAAGTATCCTAATGTTGAGCACCAAATACGACATCCTATGCAAACCTTGGTAAAATTGAATCCCTGGGAAGTGGCATGTGGTTCACCTGAGGGGTTGAGATAATCGCAGAATGAATTTTACCTTATAGAACATCCGAGTTCATAATTACTACAGCTTACTATTGACCATGCCTCGTAAAATTCAGAATAGTAACTTTCCGTTACCGCAGTTCAAGATGCTGCTGTGAAAAAGGAAACGGTTGTAATCCAGTGATGAAACTGAGTGAGCTGGGGAGGATGATGCGTCAACAGTGGCCCGGTACTGAGGACACACAAACTGATTTGGATCAGCGTAGTTCTTCACCAACATTGGTTGCCCAAAGAGAAGTTTTCAAAAACTCATACCGCGACCGAAGTGCGTGCGACCGGTTGTAAGTTTGATGTACCTATTGCAAGGGTGTGAGGCCAGCGGTTCCACAATTTCAGCAACTTTCTTCTGTGTGATGCACTTGGTGAATGTATCTGCAAGTGAGTAGCCAGTATGTTAGCCTTGTGAATACTTGATCTAAAGCAACTAATTTTAAATGACGCAAGGTGATCGCATCCTTAACAAGTCAACGATAGGTTGATTACCAGCGGCTGTTGGACGTACAGCCTGGAAGACTTCCTTGTACTGCCTCAGTTCAGGTTACAATATAAATCTGGAGACGGTCCTGCAATGCGCATACGTTAGTCTGTTCATGTTTCATCATGGCACTAATTGGGAAGTTGAACCCCAGATTCGACAGACTTCCGATCAGAGATTAGATGTGGTCACTTTTAAAAAGAGCGTGAGATGTACAGACTTGCGACCTGCGTAAATCGGGATCGGAATACTTGTGGATAGAATTAGTGTGATATTTATTTGCCACCGGTGTCTTGTGTAGTAATTGCAGCTTCTGTCCTAGATGGTTAAAATTCGTCAGGTTCTGTAAACCAAACTCCGGACGACGCTATCTTTGTACACACAACTGGTGTACATCTGATGAAGTGCAGATAATGTCATGTTCTCTAGCACTTGTTGCGTGTCCTTCCGAACAATAAACCGTCTTCGCGTTCTCTCATCAGGCTGTAAAGGGAAAATCATGCTCAAATTGATTTCAATTTTGCTTACCAGCTCAGCTGTAGCGTCACCGAACCAAAGATGACACGAAGAGAACCGACTGACAATCTGTAACCTCCATCATCGTCTACATGTCACCTCTAGTTGAAAGTGAAGATTCTGCCCGAGTGATCATTCTTTTGTTATGGTAGCTGGTCACTGTCGTGTTCATACAGGCCTAGTTTATTACTAATCCATCCGACCGGCTGAAAAATAGTCTTGAACTAGCCTGTCAGTAACAAGCACCTCACACCAGTAGCCAGAGTTTCAGAGTATCTTGTTTCGCGTCCTGTACGCTATTTGCTACTTCATATTTTTATTGTTATTCACGCCTTTTCACCTTCTTCAACCTCACATGTACACATGATGTTTGAACGAGCTCAATCGCTTCACAGGGTAATTAATAATTTTCAAATTACACTTCCGGGTTCGCGTTCAGTGTCGGTGACGTACAAATCTTTGGAAGCATTAGAATTCAGCGGAATCAACCGTTTAGTTCGGAAAATTTATTTAGTTATTTATCTGTCGTTGGAATTATCTCGGTCGTGACATCGAGACCACCTGGGAGACACACGACAAGTAGTATCAGTGGAGAATCCTCATTTGATGTAGTGGAAAACTAAACCAACGTGTCTCCACGAACTATTGTGAGTTATTTGTTTTCCTTTTCATCAGATTTCGACTTCCTATTCACATCTGAGTTTCCATACACTGTTTAGATCCACTACACTTGTATGCGATTGCGTGCGGCGCCAACCCAACGTTACCTAGGGTATCTACGGCGCTGGAGCATGTTGGAAAACCGAGGATTTCGTTCGTACCTCAATAAACCGAGCTACCTATACCATAGAAGTTTTTGTGAAAATGTTTCTACCATATACGTCTATAAACGTCCTAGCTTGACTGAACATCTAGGCCAGGGGAAATCGTTGGTTTGCAGTTGCCGCTAGTGAAATTCGATTGACGACCCATTCTGTGCGATTCTACTGCGTTGTCAGTTCTGAAAGTCTCGGTCTAGATGAGCCTCCTCCACATAATTGTTGTATCCGAACTCACTCATTCCTATCTAATGCATCCAAAAGTGGGATTTTTCCAATCTGAGTGTTCCATGTGTTTTCCATGTGAGTGTGCCATAGTGAGTGTCCCCATTCGAATAATCTTCCAGAGTGCTCCGATATCTAATATATCGATGTCCATCAACATGGATGGCATAGCATGCTCCTACCTATCGGTTACTGATTGTTTGCGCGGGGTATGTGGCTAGCGGAATTTCCACGAAGATTTTCCACGCGTCCAGATAGCCGAATTGTCGATTATTCCAGAATTCATCATACGAATTTCAGCACCTAGAGACCAGGTTATCCTACATTTTTCTCACTGTATGCTACAATCTTGTTTGTCTAATGGGGCCAACCAATATCTTGAATCGTAAAACATCCCCTACCACGAGGTACTGCTTCACTTTCACCCCTAACGGCACATCCCACGCTAAATGCAGACAGTCTCGCATCGAAACTTACCTATGCCGGAACAAAGCTCCATGCTGAAATCTAAACCTCACCAGTGAAATCAAGCCTACGGACGGCCCACAACGGGCGTGGGAACAATCAATCGGAGAAGACGGAACATTATGTCTAAGTCCCACAATTAACACCGTGCATCAGAGTTCATGGCAGCCACGTGTGCGACTGGGGTGACAATTCGCCGAGTAGCAGTCGATCTGATGTGTGTCAGAGAAATCGATGTGTGAGTGGTGCCCGCACTCATCTGGGCAGTTGGCTGATCAAACTATTCTTGTGCTTTGAAAATGCCTTCATGTCAAGTGGTGTTCTCTTATGTCGATTTTTGTGCCACAACAGAATTCCCCCTTAATGCAATGATCGCAGAATATTCGTTAGCTCCATACATTTGTGACTCTGGATCTGTGATCTGCGAAATCTCATACTCTTTGCACCCTGCTCAGTCTTACGTGCATGAACAATTCACACGGAGTTCTTCAAGCGTGTGTACAGTTTCTTGATACCGTTTGAGGTGATCAGGCACAGTCCGTCCCATTGCTTGTTTGTGCTAATAGAGACGAGCACTAGATACAATACCTGTATGCACTGCGCGACTACTGTGTGAACTCCTCGGTGAGCTACAACTACTGCTACTGCGATAAATGATGGTACTGGCGTTAACTGTGTTGGATGAGCTGGACCCGCCAACTGTGCCGAACGTCCCATGTATGAACACAGCTGTATATCTAGACCGGGTTGCTGTTCAAAACATGAGGTTAGAAGCCGTAAAACACTGCACCGCCAACTGGACGCGTCAATGCGTTAATTGACAAAGACATGGCCATGATGAGGTTAACAGGTTCATTCGCAGAAAATGTGTCATCTAAGAGGGTCTGTTCAGGAGGGCACTTGCAATACGTTATGAAGAGTGTTTCTCAAAAATTCCAACATATTGAGTACCTGGTTGCACCACACACACTGTCCTACTCTGGTGAGGATGGACGGTTGAACTATACTAATCACACCACCACTATTCAATAGTGAGGTGACGGTATATATTTCGATGTCGAACTGGCCGTGGGACAATTGCGGAAATGATTCCGGTAGGATTATTGGGAGGCTGCATCGCATAGATTGACTCTTGCTGTATAATGGAGGGGTACAGTGGCGTCCATAGTGACCGGGACCTCGTTGGTCCAATGTCGTGTGCAAATGAATTTTCTGTTCGTAGTCCGGTTGTGCGCCTCTACCTGTTTTTTGGTTTTCTTAATAAAAAATGCCATCCGACTTCATCATCTATACCGGTGTGTTCAATCGCGAATTTCGGCGTTCCAATCTTTGTTAGCTTATCGCGGATCAATTGAAATGTCTAGTGTTTTTCTGCGGTCTTCATTCTCCGAAATTCGCAGACATCCGTAGTCGCTTTCGCAGTAAGGTCGTGCATGATCATACGACGACGCTCCAGACACTCACCACTGAGTGCCATCGTTTCATCAACATCAAACATGACGATACAATGGTCTAACGCGGCACTTCTGCCTTACACGCGGTGCGCTCCGACTCATTCACGCATGGTTCGGGCAATGGTACGCCAGCCCAGAATCTCCCACAGCATCCCAACCCTGCATCACTTCCTGCAGGACTTGGCTCGCATTCTTTGCGCTCATATACCAAGAAGTCACCTCCTTCACCGTGCAGGCATTTCGGCGCCTGGCACTTCCATCGTGAATGTCCTCTTAGACCCCACCGTTACCGTCACTGTGGGAAACTGTGACACAAGGACGAATTCTGTCAATCCCGGCACGTTGACAGGGTTTCCTCTACCTGTAAGCGGCGTTATAAACCCAATTTCAACTCGAGGTTCGGATTCAAATCGGTTGGCAGATCCCTGAGTCCACTGACCATCTTCCAAGTCAACGCTGCCGGTCGACGGAAGTTCCTGTCAATCATGATGAATGGCTTTGCAGTTCGATTGCAGTTGAACACTGCTTCGGATATCACAGTCATTTCGGAGGATCTCTGGAGAACGCTTGGCCGACCGTCAATTCTACGGACGTCTCAGTCCGTCATCAGCGCTTGTGGCGGCCTCTTGCAACTGACTGGCCAAGTGCAGTGTTGCGTCTCATTTCGAAGCATAACTATTAAATGCTCCTGCTACGTCTCTGGTCCGATTCTTAATCTGCTTGGGCTCGATTGGATAGAACAACTTGGATTATTCGATTTTCCAATTCGAGCAATATGCAACCAGGTGCATTCTCCTGCAACGCCACACAATGCGACAACTCAAATCACCCAACGGTCCACACCAATGTTTTAGAAAAGTCTGGGACTCCCCTATCGGACCCAAACAATCCAGCATCTATCCCCATGGGTTCAACCTGCATTTCGTCCGAAAAGACCGGTGCCGTACGCAGCTCTGGCAGTTGTGGACCCAGAGCACAAGCGCCTTGAGGAACAGGGCGTCTTCATTCCTGCGTTCGTACAACTGACTTCACCAACGCTGACTGCTACAATCAATACTGTTCGACGACCGTTCAGTCAGCGTAGCCCCACCGAAACAATTGTGTCTGACAATGGTACCCAGTTCACTCCCAACTAATTCGGAGAATCCCGTCGCCGCAACGCCATGGAACACGTTTGGTCGCCTCCATATCATCCACAGTCCAACGTTCAGGCAGAACGCTTCGTCGACATACCTAAACGTGCTCTTCTCAAATCGTGTGGAGAGGAGGCGTCGGAAGAAATCTCACTTTTCTACGGACAACCCTTAACAAGTTGCTGAGCCCTAACCAATCCCCTGCCGAAGCCCTCATGGGTCCTAAACTGAGAGCAAGCATGACCTCCATAATTCCGACGACGCAATAAAAACAATTTTCTTCAGAAGAACACGCCTTGCTATCAGTTCATTCACATGTCTACGCCAGCTATCGTCTATCCGACCACAACCAGTGGGCAAAAAGTGTGATAGCGAGACGCCGACGTAAAGTGCTTCATGAGATTTCCGCTGCGGGAAACGCTTGAGCCCGCCATCGCAATCCGCTTCGGCTGCGCCATGCTGTCAATAAGGAGATCTGTGACGACCAGGGAACTATAACGCCTACCTACTCCTGAATACGTCCGAGCTACCCGAAACGCCAACCTTACCGCCGGCATCTGATACAAGACCCCAAAGTCGTCGGACTCATCGACGACGCCTGCCACCGAATGTCATTCAAGTTGACCCGAAGAGGACCAGCTACTACCAGTCTCCGTAAGGGAGGCGTCAGAATAGTCGCCAACTCCCCAAAAATATTGTGTGCCGAAAACTAACAAAGTACACTTGTGTGTGACCTTCATAGTTGGCACGATCATGTGCCACATCGCCCTTCAATCCTTGTGGCAAATCTCTGGCACTCCATCTACGCTCCCGAACGCCCATACACCTACATCCTGTCTACACGCCTAATCGCTCACACGCTTACATCCCGCTTACGCACACTACTGTACTGTTCTGCTCATCATTCTGTCCACCTTTGATTTGGTCCCCCGATTGGTCACAAACCCTTTAAATATGATCTGGTTATGACCGTATTGTCTTCGGATTGAGTGACATGAAGGAATTCTGTCCGGAGACCAGTATTCTCTCTGTGTTCATCCGTTAGCTTCGAAGGTTTGGGTTGGGCGGGAAGTTTCGAACTAGTCGCACATATTCCGTAGTCCGTTGTTCGTTATCGCTAAATGTCCTGCCGTTATAGGCCGTTTAATTGACTGTTACTGCGCGATGAGTTAGCGTTCCCGTGGGACAGTGATCAAGTTACAGCTGAAGTACTCCTCGAAACTGCGTGAGACTGAAAAACGCGGCACATTAGTCGATGGTTCCTGAATGAATTTCGAAGAAATCTGTGTCAATGTTTGGTTTGAAATACTGAGTTCCCCTTAACCACTTTATCAGAGCAGAAAGAAGACATATATTGCGATATGTCAACATTTCATTCACTCTCATCAGTCGCAAACGTAAAACATGCCAGTTATATACATCAAATATTTAACGACACAGGGACTAGGCACACATACAAGCACACCACTTATTATGTAATCATGACCATGGCAACCCGACCGGTTGTTTCAACCACTTCTGTGCACATAACGTCGGTTGGTAAGTTCGAATGAG
>QNGE01005000.1:0-23833 GCA_008508345.1 Paragonimus westermani | reverse complement strand
AACGACCGGTACTCGTTCCCGGCCTGTAGTTTGTGTGTATGATTTTAGTCGATTAAAGTGAACTACAATTGGCTGTCTGTTTGTTTCTGTTAGTTTACTGAGTTGACAGGTTGCCTCCGAAAGTATTCGCTCGACAACATACGGCCCTTTACACTGTTTATGCATCTTCATCGGGACTCCCGGGATCGGAACCGTGTTGTGCAACCACACCCTTTCGCCAACCTTCAGGGGAGCTCCAAATACCTTCTTATCGTAATAGTCCTTCTGATGCCTGTGAGATGTTTCCAGATGTACTCGTGCTATCTGGTGGGCCCGCCGGAGTGTGTCGAGGAGGTTGCTTACATATTGTGCTACCGGCAGTTGCAGTTGCTGTGTAACGGGCAACTGAGCATCCGAGGGTAGTCTCACTTCTCGGCCTGTCCACAAAAAATGTGGGGTTTGGTCAGTCGAAGAGTGAATGGCGCTGCGATAAGCTGACAGACATTTCGGTATAGCTAAGTTCCATTCGGTGACACTCTCCTCTGCGGAAGCCTTGAGGAGATTTTTGAGTGACTGATTCGTCCTTTCCACTTGTCCATTGCCTTGCGGGTGGTAAGCTGTGGTTCGCGTCTTATCTATTCCTAGTAGCCTACAAATTTCGCGAACCAAAGAGCTTTCAAAGCAGGAGCCTTGGTCTGAATGGAGTTGGGCCTGGGCTCCCCACAAGCACACCCAGTGGTCGATAATGGCTGTTGCTACTGTAGATGTATCCACCTGTGCAAGCGGGACAGCTTCACACCATTTGGTGAAGTAATCTACCAGGACCAAAATGTACCGATTGTTTCGGGGTGTCTCCGGCAACGGCCCCACAATATCTACACCGACCAACTCGTTAGGGTATCCTGCGGCCATAATTTGCAACGGTGCTCGACGTCCCATTTGAGGGCTTTTGAAAGTGCCGCACTTCCCGCACGACTGACATAGCAGCCTGACATCCCTCCTCTGATGCGGCCACCAAAATCTTTGTCGTGCGGCCGCTTCCAACTTGTTTATTCCCGCAAGTCCGAGCTCTAGGTGCAAGTTCGTTAGGACGTCACGTACCATAGATCGAGGGACCACGATCTCTCTCATGTAAGTGGGTCCGTATTGGATGAATAATACTCCCTCTGCGATCTTGAGCTGTTCCCATAGCGCCCAATGGCAACAAGATTCATAGCTCTTCCCTTCCATTTCCTTGCTTGTTGGTTTTTCTCCACTGTTCTGGCACATATCGTAGATTAATGCAGTCTCAGGATCTGTTGCTTGAGCATGCTGGCAGCGGCCATATTCTGCACCCTGTAGATTGATCAACGCCACGTGTTGCGTAATACAAGACGGACAGTCGCCGTGATTGCGCGCAGGACGCCTTGATAATGAGTCAGCGTTCGAGTGTCGTCTGCCCGGTTTGTAGTCACATACGAAGTCGTATTCCTATAGGATCTCCTGCCAACGGGCTAACCGTCCCTCTGGGTCTTTGAAGTTTTGAAGCCAGCGGAGAGAATGGTGATCTGTGCGTGCAGAAAATCTTTTGTCTAGAAGATAATGTCGGAAATGTCGCACGAAAAATACTAACGCAAGCATTTCTCTTCTGGTCGTACAGTAGTTTTTCTCACATTTGCTTAAACATCGGCTACCGTAGGCTATCACTCGTTCCCTACCGTCTTGTCCTCGTTGAGAGAGAACCGCCCCGATTGCAGTGTCGCTTTCAGCGGTATCCAGAACAAACTCTCCGGCCTTCGGCGACAGGTCCGGAAAAGCTAGCACTGGCGCTGTGCACAGAGCTTCGCGTAGTGATCCCAAAGCATGGTCATATTCTTTTGTCCACGTGAATTCCTGACTCTTTTGTAGTAGTCTGTTCAGGGGAGTGAAAATGCGAGCGAAATCATTAATGAAGCGGCGATAATAAGACGCTAACCCCAGAAAGCTCCTCAGCTCGTTTGCGTCCTTCGGCGTAGGCCAAGATCGAATTTGTTCCATCTTTTTTGGGTCTGTGCGGATACCCCCTCCCGAAATTACATGTCCTTGGGATGTCATCTCTTTGGGTAGAAAGTGACATTTTGAGGGCTTCAGTTTTAAACCGACTTCGGCCAGGCGGTCCAGCACACACTCCAGATTGTGCATATGCCCTCGTTCGGAACTCCCATGGACTATGACATCATCTGGATACACTAGGCATGTCCTAGTGATTAAGTCGTGTAATGCTTTCTGCATCAAGCGTTGGAACTTCGCAGGTGCGTTTGATAGTCCGAAGGGCATGACCTCGAATTCATACAGCCCCGACGATACGGTGAAAGCCGTCTTCGCTCGATCGTCCTCTTCGACCTCCACCTGCCAATAGCCTGATGCCAAGTCTATCGTACTAAAATACGTGACTCCGCCGAGGGCGTCAAACAGGTCATCATTTCTTGGTAACGGAAATGCATCTTTCTTTGTCACTCCATCGAGCTTCCTGTAATCCACGCATAACCGTAACTCACCGCCTTTCTTTTTTACCAGGACTATCGGGGCAGCCCATGGAGACTTCGAGGGCCGGATCACGTTCTTTTGTAACATGTCGTCAACCATCTTACGCACCTCAACCTGAAGGTGTGCAGGTATTCTGCGTGGGGGTATCTTGATTGGAGGCGCATCCCCTGTATTAATTCCATGCTTCAAAATGCTTGTACGACCTAACGTTGCTCCCTCTCACGCGAACACTCGCGGTCGACTCTTGATTATCGATTTCGAGCACTGAGCACTACGCGAGTTGCTGGGAGCCCCACTCGATTGGATCATCTGGCCAATTTGGCGATTTACTTTGGAAGGGGCGGTAGTGACGTAGAGAGAGAGAGAAGTCGTTTTCTGGCAGAGTTCTAGATATAGGTGTCAAATGAGTGGCGCCGGACGGGTTCCTTAGCTTAAGGCTGTGCAGATCGAGCGTGCACCTCAGACGGCCTAAAATATTCATCCCCACTATAACACAGAATGGGAGTTTGGGGCTTACCACGAAACTGTGCTCTATATGGCATCCAGCTATTACGACCGGTGCAACAATCCTGCCCTCTGTCGGCATTTGGTCACCACTGGCCGTAAGGATGCGGTGACAAGACGGTTTTCGCTTGTAGCCCGAGAGTCTGCGTACTGTGTGTGTGCCGATTACGCCTAAGGAAGCTCCGGTATCCACCAGACCTACAAATGCTATTCCGCATATTATTGTCTGAACTGCGAGTTCTGCTAGCGGCTGGGAACAATCGGTAAGGGAAGGAACGTAAAGTCGACTGTACGGCTTACCTCTTCTGACGTAGCGTCCGGTGGCCTGGTCGGTAGCTTCGGAGGTTTGACGATTTGCCCGGAACGCAATGTCGCATGGTCTACGCGATTTGTTCCACCAAGATCGCCGTTCGCGGCCACCATAGCGCGAGTGGCTAGGTCCCCGACACCGGTCTGTGCTTCTTCTGTGCATTGGGGGGCTATTCCTCTGACTGGTCGCCCGTGCCGCGACGCATCATTGTACTTGTCGGCCGATGGCTGCCTCGACCCGCTCGAGCTCTTCGGCCAACCGCACTGCGGCGTCCAGTTCGCTGGGTGGATGAAGTAGGAACTTCCTTTTTATGTTTGTTGGCCGGATCCCCTCCACTAGCTGTTAAAGAATCCGTTTTCGGAGTTCCTATGCGGACTCTTTCTCATAACCGCGTTCGGCCAGGTGCCGCAGTTTGCGAGCAAACGACAGGACAGTTTCCCCCTCGAGCTGTCTGCGAGCATGGAACTGTTGTCGGTAGATAGTCGGATGCAAGGGGGCGTCCAACAGACGTCGTAGCTTGGTAAACGTCTCATCTGATACAGGGGTGTCCAGGTTTTTTCCTCGACAGCAATATCGAAGGCCTCTCCATTCAGCAAATTCAGAATAAGGTTGCTGTGGGACTCTGCTGGGAAGTTATGGAGATAGGCTCGTACCTGGCCTTCCCAACGGGAGTAGTAACCCCACACAGTGAACTTATCGGGATGTTGGATCGATACTTGCACCCCTGCTGTTGTGGGTTTCGTCGGCAATGTGTCTAGGATGTTTGTCAGGGTTTGCATGAGGTGACTGAAGTCTCCGGATGTGGAAGGATTGGAAGAATGTTGGTCTTCTCTGGGTTACTTTGTAGATTTCGACATTTCGTATCCTGGCAGGGTCGCCAAATTGTAACATGCAACCAGAAGAGCAGACGGAGATTACGACCGAAGATGTATTACGCAACACGCGGCAATACTAGAATATCAAAAAGGATAGGGGTACAAAAGTACAAGGAAGTTACGTTTAAATACAAGTGTCCTGCTTGTTTTTCTGACTGTCCGTTGGTTCAAGAGCCTCGTGCACAACGTTGACGTGGCGGTCTGAAAGGTAATTGAAACAACCGTGTAATGATTACCACTTCAAATTCGATCCGTGCGCGCTGATTAGTTTCGGTCGCGTGTTTCAGAACATAAGATCAACGTTAACCTTGTGAAACAAGAATTGATGTAACAGCTCAACATTTTCTATCAAATATTGGGAACTTCCGGAACTATCGTTTCAGAAGCAAATGAGCCAACTACTCATCCATAAACGAGAGATTTCCTCTGTAATTTTGTCCAGTTCATCTGTCTATTTTCATACTTGGTGTATTTTACAATTAACAATTATGTGTACGGTGTGGGTTTCACGTTAAAATGTGTGTACTGATCACGCTTGTCGGAGTGTGTTTTTCCCAGATTCGTTGAGAAATATATACTTTTATTACCAATGACCCCTATTGTAGTTGTAGGTTAACCTGGTAGTAGTAGGAGAAAATTTGCAGTTTTACCCGTGAAGCCTTGATTCCTTGAATGCGGCCCTCAAAACCAGATTCATCACGCTTGTAAAGTTCTTTTGGTTTGCCCTTATATTGAAAACCCAAAATAATGTTCTCTGGTAAGCACCTTACAACTCTTGCTATTGATTCAGAACATTGTTCAGGTGTTTTGGACATGCCGTTGGTATTTCCGAATACTCCATATAACGAAGAGAAATCCCCTGATAAGAAGTGGATAGCCATGCTCGCGCAGCCGCGTCATTAGCAGGGGCATTTAACTGCTTTCTCCAGTGTTCTGAGTTATTATGGATGCCTTAGGTTCAAGACTTTTTCTAGTTGAGGCTTCGGTTGACAGAGGGAGACGTTTAGCACTACAGTATATGTTTTTAGCAATAGCCGTGCGTTTCGTTGCGGAAACTTGAACGTGCCTGGCGTTATCAGAGCTAGACATGGTTTGTTGTTCAGTGTTTGCCTGGATCGGCGACGCAACGGCGCTTCCACCTGTACCCTGCGGGTTCAGAGAACTCGTAGAGCAGTCGAGATCTACAGTCAGATTAATGAGATTGTTGACTGTGTTTTTTCTCGGGAAATATCGGCTCGCTATATTTCCCTTTGGAGTGTCGCCCTGTCACCAAACACTTTTATGGACTTAAAATTTGTGCCATGCATAATTTGCTCTTGTTTTCTGGCGAAGTCGTTCGCCACAAGTTCACTTGTGAACCGTAGCAACAATGGACAGTGCCTTTGCCGTACTTTCTTAAGCAGTAGCACTCTAGTTCTTTCATCTTACTGGCTTTGAGTAAGATCTTTTTCACAGACAACAGAGGTATTCTGTCAAGTACGTTAAACACCACCGCTATACTTGCACAACGTAATCGCATGTGCAAGTCCGTAGCTACAATATCAATGGACGTCACAGCGACTACGAGGTCTTTGTGACTAAGAGTAGCCTGATGGTGGAGGTTACTCGAGGCATTTATGACACCCGATAGCGGATATAATTTGTGCAGAATTTCGGCAAGCTCCTCGTTTTTACTGTGTAGTTTCCCTATTCCAGCCTCTAATTCCCTTATTTTTCCATCCTGAGCTACGAATACATTGGTACTGAAAACTGAACATGGTGTGGCGTTGTTTCTTTCGTGTGAATTGCTAAGATTTGCTGTTGAGACTGCAGTTCTGGCAGCGTCATTGCTCCCCGCTGAGATAGCACGGGAGGAGTAGGTGTTGATCGAACAATCTGGAGATTTTACACATCTCTTCATCATCATGCATTTTTTGCACAGAGGTGATCGAGTGAAGGCTGGCAATTTCTAAAGATTGGCCTGTAGCGGCCTGGAGATTTCACTGGTCCGCCTGAGNACCTGCGGTATGATTTGTAAAATAGTTCCAAAACTCAGTTAGACATTGTACCTGGGCTAGTAAGAGAGCTCGCACGATGTATGCTGTCCGAATGTTTGTCTGCATGTCATGTGACTGTGGCGCAAACACGAGGTACACACGTATCACATTCTCTCGGTTTACTCGTTCATTGACTGACAGTCTCCAGCCTATCTAGCCAATTCGCGTGCCCGTACCATCTATAGCGCTATATTTATCAAATATTGGGAACTTCCGGAACTATCGTTTCAGAAGCAAATGAGCCAACTACTCATCCATAAACGAGAGATTTCCTCTGTAATTTTGTCCAGTTCATCTATCTATTTTCATACTTGGTGTATTTTACAATTAACAATTATGTGTACGGTGTGGGTTTCACGTTAAATGTGTGTACTGATCACGCTTGTCGGAGTGTGTTTTTCCCAGATTCGTTGAGAAATATATACTTTTATTACCAATGACCCCTATTGTAGTTGTAGGTTAACCTGGTAGTAGTAGGAGAAAATTTGCAGTTTTACCCGTGAAGCCTTGATTCCTTGAATGCGGCCCTCAAAACCAGATTCATCACGCTTGTAAAGTTCTTTTGGTTTGCCCTTATATTGAAAACCCAAAATAATGTTCTCTGGTAAGCACCTTACAACTCTTGCTATTGATTCAGAACATTGTTCAGGTGTTTTGGACATGCCGTTGGTATTTCCGAATACTCCATATAACGAAGAGAAATCCCCTGATAAGAAGTGGATAGCCATGCTCGCGCAGCCGCGTCATTAGCAGGGGCATTTAACTGCTTTCTCCAGTGTTCTGAGTTATTATGGATGCCTTAGGTTCAAGACTTTTTCTAGTTGAGGCTTCGGTTGACAGAGGGAGACGTTTAGCACTACAGTATATGTTTTTAGCAATAGCCGTGCGTTTCGTTGCGGAAACTTGAACGTGCCTGGCGTTATCAGAGCTAGACATGGTTTGTTGTTCAGTGTTTGCCTGGATCGGCGACGCAACGGCGCTTCCACCTGTACCCTGCGGGTTCAGAGAACTCGTAGAGCAGTCGAGATCTACAGTCAGATTAATGAGATTGTTGACTGTGTTTTTTCTCGGGAAATATCGGCTCGCTATATTTCCCTTTGGAGTGTCGCCCTGTCACCAAACACTTTTATGGACTTAAAATTTGTGCCATGCATAATTTGCTCTTGTTTTCTGGCGAAGTCGTTCGCCACAAGTTCACTTGTGAACCGTAGCAACAATGGACAGTGCCTTTGCCGTACTTTCTTAAGCAGTAGCACTCTAGTTCTTTCATCTTACTGGCTTTGAGTAAGATCTTTTTCACAGACAACAGAGGTATTCTGTCAAGTACGTTAAACACCACCGCTATACTTGCACAACGTAATCGCATGTGCAAGTCCGTAGCTACAATATCAATGGACGTCACAGCGACTACGAGGTCTTTGTGACTAAGAGTAGCCTGATGGTGGAGGTTACTCGAGGCATTTATGACACCCGATAGCGGATATAATTTGTGCAGAATTTCGGCTAGCTCCTAGTTTTTAGTGTGTAGTTTCACTATTCCAGCCTCTAATTCCCTTATTTTTCCATCCTGAGCTACGAATACATTGGTACTGAAAACTGAACATGGTGTGGCGTTGTTTCTTTCGTGTGAATTGCTAAGATTTGCTGTTGAGACTGCAGTTCTGGCAGCGTCATTGCTCCCCGCTGAGATAGCACGGGAGGAGTAGGTGTTGATCGAACAATCTGGAGATTTTACACATCTCTTCATCATCATGCATTTTTTGCACAGAGGTGATCGAGTGAAGGCTGGCAATTTCTAAAGATTGGCCTGTAGCGGCCTGGAGATTTCACTGGTCCGCCTGAGGTATGATTTGTAAAATAGTTCCAAAACTCAGTTAGACATTGTACCTGGGCTAGTAAGAGAGCTCGCACGATGTATGCTGTCCGAATGTTTGTCTGCATGTCATGTGACTGTGGCGCAAACACGAGGTACACACGTATCACATTCTCTCGGTTTACTCGTTCATTGACTGACAGTCTCCAGCCTATCTAGCCAATTCGCGTGCCCGTACCATCTATAGCGCTATATGTATCGAGTTTTTGAACTACAATCATGTGAAAATCCGACCCAACCCAAGTCCCCCAAATATTCATCCCTCTGCATTCAACCTCCCCCGTTTCTGGACGTTAATTGGACCTTGACCTAGACGATTTTGTTTTGTCACGTCAATTTGATGGTTGTGCGAATAGCCAATTGTCGGTCATTGTACTTTATTTGAGTGGTGCGTGCACCCCCTTTTATGGAGCTCGGCTCATCCTCATTGATTTGAACCTGTTGACTGCTCGGAAGAGCTCTTTTGGGTATGAATGCCTTATTATGTGATTATGGTTCATATTTAGCCCGTTCAGCAACAAATTGTAACCCAGTCCCTGAAAACGATCTGTCGATCGAAACTGTTGAAGTTGTCTGAATATTCACTTTGATAATTTGTTCAATAGTACCGTGGCATTGCGATCCAATCTTGTTTTGAATATTTGGGATCATCGGTTTATTGCTACGTGTTGCTCAACGTCTTCGTGGAAGATCGTACACTATCAGAGAGCACTTGTACATTTCGTCGAATAAAGATTTGCTCTCTCTCCACAGCGGCCTTTTGCTTTTCCAGTCTGATGATTGCGTACCTTGGAAAAAAGTGACTTCGTGCGATGAGCACCGAGTTGTTGTGAGAAGGGCGTGGCTTGGTTAACCCGCTCGAATAATTTTTGTTTTCCAAAGGTATATATATTATATATATATATATTAATATTTGTCGTACATATTTTACATATGCTACGGCTTGAGCAACCAATGAGAAAATTCGGCTTCAAGGTCACGCAGTGTGTTATTTATGTAACGCGCAACCGATACCAGCGAGCGCGCACGCATTGAAGTTGAGTTGGGCACCGCGGCGTGCTGCTGTGTTGTCGGCGCCGTTTTAGCATACGTTTGTGTAAGTCGTGAGCATGGCTTACTGGGCCTTTGGCTCATGTTTGTTCGTATTATTTCTCTTTTCAGAACTGTTGTTCGAAGCCCTACTTCGGAGGAACACCGTCCCCTGGTGCATCCACGTTGCCCGAAGGTTGGTCGGCGAAGTCACAAGCAATCAGAGTAGAGTCAGCTGGCCTGTACATTACATTTAGCGGTTCAGATTATTTTTTCCCGGGTATGAAAGGAAACCGGCTCCCTCGTCTGCATATCGTTACGCCGCTCAAATTCAATTCGTGCGCGCTCGCTGGTTTCGGATGCGCTTTACAAGACCACAGGGATCGCAACCTTGGAAGTGTGTACTTTGTTAGTGTGACAGAAAATTCGGACGTTCTGGCTTCGTGCACCCGATACACTCGTAAACCCACTTTGTGCGACATAAAGACACCGGGGGGACAGCGTTCCTCAGAAGTACGGGGTTCCAACGACAGTTCTGTAAAAGGAGATAACAGAAAAAACGTGAGCCATGCACACGACTCACACAAACGAAAACCAATATGGCTTCAACATCACGCTGCGGTACAGTTAGTTGAATCAACTCACATGATTCAAACGAGTGTACATGCGAATTTGAAGAAGGTGAAAACTCTGAGAAACACTGAGAACCGTGCTGTACAAATGCTACAATGGGTAGCTTGACTAGAACAAAAGCAGGTGTAACACTAAAATCATCGAAAATGTACAGATGAATGCGACTATCAAAATATTATTCAATAATATCGCTACATTTGTGCAACCTGATGCATACGACAAGGATTGTCCTTTTCCCAACAACTCACCCTTCATTCTATTGTTCAGGGCTGTTTAACCTGTAGCCTTCCAAGTGTTGTTCAACAGAACCACCTGGTACTCGTTTTAGTGCCACCGAGCATGCTGGACCCCGTCATGCCCCAACCTTTTCTTCACTTTGTTGTTGCCGTTAGTCCCAGTCTAGGCTAGATATGACCACATCACATTTCCAAACATTGCTTGATGTATATGGTTTGTTTTTGAAATCCCACCGTTTACTTTTAGTTCGAAGCCTGTTGGACTACATTTCAATTGCTACTCAGGATGGCATTCTGAACCGTCGGTGGACGGGGCTTGAGCACGTGCATGCCCTCATTTCATGAAGAGTGCTCGTGGCTATTGTTCACTGCGGTTGAATATTCATTCCTCAGTGTAAATTCCAGTTCACCGGCGGCGGCGGCCACAAAATTGAAGTAATTACGTAATGGCGGGATATCGGATCCCATTAGCCTGAATGAGATATTTCGTGCTTTATTCCAGAAGGGCCTCGGAAAGGAGTCCCTGAAGATTGAGAAAGTTCGGGCTACTTGAATAATGAACAAAAACAATGACCCCTGCGATTAAGGGAAGCTGGATGAGGGAAATCAATAGAACAAAATCCAATGAAAATTTTCCTGAAGCAGTGCTCCGCAAGTAGTTCAATTTGGCCGTATGCGTCCCGCGCCCACAACAGAAGCAGACTTAAGAAAGAGATTCTGCGGGTTGTTTGCTCCTGCACACTGCACATAACACGTAGGATTGAAGGGGTTCAACTACCCGATCCCTACAAATCCTCCTGTGCGATCGGCCGGAAAACAGACTTAAGGATAACGTGTTACACAAGCCACATCACGACCTCTCTGAAATAACCAATAGAATTGGGGATAATTAAAACCAATAAAATTGAGGGCAGTTACAACCAATGAAATTAAAGTGAAATTGAGACGAGTGAGGTAATAGGTGACAACCGGCTACATGATTGGCAAATTTGGTATAAAAAAGAGCAAGATATCCTAGTGTCTACAGGTCATAGACATGTTTTGCGAATCATTTTTGTATATTTTTGCACATACCGTTCGGTTGACTTCGTCTGTACACTTGTTTGGAACCATCATCATATATGGTCTGTAACCCTCTTGAACTCTTGTTACGTACATGTTATGTTTATTGTATATAGTAATCATTTGTCTACTGTTTGAATCAATACGCACGTCGTCCTTGCGCGTTCAGCTTTGTGTTTCCAAGCAGTCGTGATTATCGCCTGTAGCGACCCCGTTTGTTATTGCTAACTGCGTCAAAGTAATGATAAACATTTGTACCCTCTCTCTCCTCTTCACATTCCTCATGCGCTTAAATGTTTGTTTGAAAGTGTATGGTTACCGACATGTCACCCACGAACTCAAACGTTCGACTCCGGTGCCTCCTCGCTTGACGCTTTGCTGTACTAACATTTCATTTCGCTCGTCCTCGTCGTTTTCACGTGTCGGCAATATATTCCTTGTCTACTCGTTGCGTTGTTCGTAACTGATCGGCCATAGCTAGTTCGAACTCTACAATTTGGTGAGCCCGTTTAGGATATATATCACTGTATAGCTGAGTTCATTTTTTCCCCGTTATATTAATTTCTGGGCGCGTATATTGTACATATTGTGCACATACATATATAATTTTATATATCCGACTCCATTCGCTCCGTCGCTATGGACACTACAAAGGCCAAGTCCGAATTCTCGTCTTTCGTATCGTTCGTTACGCTAACTGTTCCCGCCTTTGGGGATCTTGATCTAGAGCTGTGGTTCGCTGCGGTGGAAATAAAGTTCGGCAACCGGCGCGTAACTAATGATTCGGACAAGTTCTCGCAGCTCACACCGCGTCTTCACCGAAATATGCCGAACATGATTGTTGATATCATACTAGGATCGACAACCGGTCGTTGAGTCAGCTGAGCAAACGATTCTTAAGGGACCAGAGTCATCCGGCAAAATACGTTTGGAACAACTGTTTCAACGGCTATAGTTGGGGGACAATAAGCTGTCGATTCTTCTTCAAGAGATGCGACATGTAGCAGGCAAATCACAGCTGCCCGAGTCGCTTTTGCAAGAATTGCGGATAAATAGATTGCTTGGGTACACACAGAGCTACTGTCCCTGTTACGCTCACGTTTGTTTAGCGACCTTGCTGTTTTGGTCGACGAAATACATGAGCTTTCCCGAGGCATAGGGCGACCAGCAGTAGTTGGGCAGATAGTTAACTCGAACAGTCCGGCAGATGGGATGTTGGCCACGGAGGACGCCGAAATGGCAAGCCTGTGGAAAGCACCGGAATGCTGTGAACACGACCCTTCAGAAGCAAACGCCGAGGTAGCTCAGTTGCAGCGTGCACTGGCTGATCTTTGCGCCAGCATTCAACGTACTCTGTCACCAACTAGAATTCTTCCAACGCGCGCCCAGTCACCGCCCGGACTAAAAACTGGCAGTGTTTGTTGGTATCATGAGACCTGTTGTGAAAACGCTGGACGATGCCGATCGCCACGTAGCCGCCGTGCTAAGAAACGTTTAAACTAACAAGCTGGCTTGTTCTAGTGACGACAGCTACAGGCCAGTTAAACAGCTGTCGTCTTTTCTTTCTGAGGGATTCAACCTCCAAAGTGCATGTTTTTAATCAACACAAGAGCAGAGTGAATTGTCATCCCGCGTTCAGTAACGGATGCGCGATCAGAATCCGGCAATACTCTCCGGGCTGCAAACGGTACGCCCATTAGAACCTTCGTTCGTCGGCTGTTGAATTAAAACTTCGGTCTAAGACGCAATCTTTCCTGAGTTTTTCTTGTGGCCGATACTTCTTTCCCCTATCGTTGGTATCGATTTCCTCCGACATTTCGATCTGCTGGTCGAGGCACGTCGTTCGCGTCTGATCGATGGCTCGACAGAACTAAATGTTTCAGGCAAGCCGTCGCACGCGGCTGTGATCAGTCCTATGCTAGCCATTCCCCTGGTTTGCGTGCCTTACGGGAAACTGTCATCCGAATTTCCTCAACTGATCCGCCCCGCTAACGAACTACCGGCCGTGACAACCGACGTCGCGCACCACATTGTCACACGAGGGCTGCCCGTTTGAGGTCGTCCACGGCGCTTAGCTCCCGATAGGCTGAAAATTGCCCGAACCGAATTTGAGCGTGTGCTCCAACTTGGCATTACCTGTCCGTCCAGTAGTCCGTGGGCTTTGCCATTGCACAAGGTGCCTATACTGACTGATAAAAACTGACACCCGTGCAGGGACTATCGAGCGTTGAACAACGCAACCAATTCCGACAGTTATCCAATCCCCTTCTGTCTACAATTATTAACCTACCCAACTGTGCTTTCCCAACCGCTTTTCAATTTTGTTCTTTCTCCCTTTTTATCTGACGTGAACGCGATTCCTGTGGCTGGAGTAAATTGAACCATTCATTCTAGGGTCGACGGTTTCGGTTAACTGCAAAACTCCCACATTATCCTAATCAACCCTCTTGTTTTCTTCTAGCGGGTACATCTGTAGCAACCCTATTTAGTATTGCTAACTGCGTTAACGTTACGATTAACATTTTTACTCTTCCTCCTCCCCATATTTTTCATGCGCTTAAATGTTTGGTTGGACGAGTATGTTTACCGGCATGTCACCCGCGAACTCAAACGTTCGACTCCGATGCCTCCTCGCTCGACGCTTTGTTGTGCTAATGTTTCATCTCGTTCGTCCTCGGCGATTTCACGTGTCGGCAATATATTCCTTGTCTACTCGTTGTGTTGTTCGTAACTGACCAGCCATAACCCGTCTGAACTCTACACCGCTGGTGATGTCATCAATATCCGGCTTTTGTGAACGTATTCACTGGAATTGAAAGAGTAGGCTAATGTCAATAATTGATGGAAATATTGGAAATATTTTTCATCACCAACTTAGTACTTTGGCCACTTATTCGAGGTTTTCCATTTTTTCTCACCAATGCTGCTTACTCACTATTGATGAGTTGCAGATGCTTCGCCGGAACTTCCGGTTTTTCTGTCTGGAAATTTACTTGACAACCGAGATTCGCCCGAAATAATCATTTTTCTCTTTGGAACAAACTTTGATCCCGATACCTTCAAAAACCGTAACTGGTGAACCAATTTCCGATTCTAACCAAGCGGAGCATGGCTGCCTCTGAAATAGTTCGGCGGACTTTAATGAATTCAAACTTGGTTCTCAACATCGGCTAGTTTTTAATGGTCACCTGACAGTTGAAACAGCAGCAGCTGACGTTATCTTCAGAAGAGTCGGTGCTTGTTTATTTCCTCCTGATAACCCGGTGTTGCTCCGCAAATACTTCCGGGAATTAAAGTCATGTGATTCCCGGTCTCATTGTGCCATCTGAAGTTCGGTTGACACACTGACGCACGTGTCCATTATCACTTGGATAAACTACGGTGGTTGCGCTATACGGTTGAACATCCCTAGAAACATTTTTGTTAAGAACCGCAGCTTATCCTTGATGATTGCGCAAAAACTCTGACCCCATATCTGTAGTCTATAAACGAGGTATATGTTCGCGCCGCCGTTGTATTAAAAACACACAAGATAAGCACTGTGTTTGCCTCCAAACTTCGATGTTGCGTAAACACGCCGTCATCTCATCTGTGATCAGGTCTACACACGACTGCAGTAAAGCGAGTCACTGGAACAAAAAACCTGAAGGTTGTCTGGAACGTCAGAAGCAGACTCGAGTGGCCTGACTTCTGCAATTCGCTCAGTTTCCGTCGTGTAAGTAATGGGCTTGCTATAGAAGACCATCAACGATCATTTACCGAAGGCTTACTAGAGCACTCAAATTCACTCACCTATTAAGAACGTTGCCAGAATTTCGGTATCGATTCACTTTGGTTACGAAGACTGAATTTCAACCTCGCACTTCTGTGTAAACTCCTACAGTCGAACATTGTCATCGCAGCGTTTACCGTCTACTTACAACACAGCTTCTCATAAGGTCTGAGAAGAAAGTGTTTCAATCTGCCAGCTGTGCTAACTCTTCGTAAAATATTTCAATATTTGGAATAAACTTCCGGGCAGTGTCAGAGCCAGTAACAACAGTCAGCATTTTAAAAAGGGATTAGTCAGCTATATTTGCTGTTAAACAATGTCTCTAGTTGAACGTTGTGTATCCCTGAATGACTTTTTGAATGTTGCCCTGAAAACGCTTGGTTGTTAGAAGCACACAACGTAAATGCACGTCCCCACTATCGCGCTTCCCTCGGAAACAGCTTGGTTGAAACGGATCTTTGTAACCCTGTCAGTTACTCACGCTCATATCTGCCAGTTAGTCTACTGCATGCTCATGGAACCGTCAGAAAGTCAACAACATTTTATTCGTGTGCATTTTTGTGCACACATTGAACAGGTTGCTGGGAAATGTAAAATTGACGCTTATTGGTAAATCCGGCGGAAGAACCTTATGTAGTGTAATACTCAGAAAATGCAAAGGAAAAAGTGGGTTCATAATCCATATGCACGTTTATACCACATACACCCTGGTGTTTGCCAGGGTTGTGAGACCCGGTGGCCTCCGGGTTGTGAGTAATGGTAGCCGGTAATAACGGGTTACAAAACTGCGAGTGAATACATTTTCTGTGTGGCCTACACGATCCCACTGAAACTTAGTTTCTTGCCTTTAGCTGCCTGTCTTGCCTCAAACCCTCCTCGTTAAACACCCATCAACAACTTCGTGTTATGAATCATCGATCCTAGTTTGAACACCAGCCTTAAAAATTAGACTACCGTCAAACTACCTATAGAGTACTGATTGTAGCGGCTATAATAAATGATATTTTGATAGTTGCATTCATCTGTAAATTTTCGGCGAGTTTGGTTTTGCACCTGATTTTGCTTTAGGCAAGCTACCCATTTTGTAACATCCGGCCCGAGGCTAAAAACACAACTCGCTCTGTGCCTCGCTAGCCTGACGTATCTTTCTGTAAACTCTATTTTCCAGGATAGGTATTTAAACACAGAGTCAACGCGCTGAAATTTGGCTTTTCATTGTCAATCGATTGTCGATAGTGATCACTGACAAGGTTTTATTTTGTTGGATCAGTTCCAACATGATTGCCATAAGATAATCATTTTACGGGTAGCTTCCGGTCACTCAGTTATTGCGTGAGACTATAACAACAACCTAGCAGCGTCATATTTAATTGTTTAACTGGAAAATATACCGCAAACACTGTGTGTCAAAGACTTACATACCTATTATTATTCGAAGTTTCTGGGATTACCCTACATTCTCACATCCAACACTTAAGATCGCGTCTTTTTTCTCACTCCCACAAACATCTGTTGCGTTAAAGAACGTCGCAGACGACTTCGTGTACAAAACCCCACATTAAACAACCCATTTGTGAGAATTCCTAATTCTGGACTTTATTCGAGTGATAGATCAGGTCTTGCTTTGTAGGCTGCCTAGTTATCTGCCGGATTTCAAAATTTGCTGTCCACCCTCGCAAAGCCGTTTTCTTTCAACATTTTTCCAAAGATATTTATGTCAAGCACAGACGAACTCCTATGAAGATGCATTTGGAGTGTAACATGCAAGCTGGCCGTTCCTACTTTGGATGCCCGTAGGACGTGCAAACCAGATTGGAAAAGCGTGAACACACAGGACGATAGCGTTCTTTCAATGTAAGGGTTCAAGCGACAGTTCTGTAAGGACGAAACACACCGACACGCATGAACTTAAAGCCTAACGGTCAATGCAATGGACCCGCATGAACAAAAATCAAAGCGGCGCCAGCAACACGACGGCACACTTTGGTACGTAATTCAGATACACTTGGTACTCGCTCTCTGGCTTTAGCTGCGCGGTACAGGAGATTTCACGTTTGTGTTACTTTTGCAACGACCTCTTAGAATGGCTTAATTGTTGGCGTTTTGTGAAACTGAACACATTTTTTTGAGGGATGTTTGCGTAACTCAACTGTATGCCTTATTTCCGCCAACTGGAAATCCCTCACTCTTCCGTTCCTTGTGCTGTGCGCAGGATACTCGCTGGCTATACAGTTGCTTTTCCCTCATTCGTGGCAATATACATAGTACTGCGCCGTTCGTTTTCTTCTGAAATATTGCTATCGGATAACTCACCGAACCTGGAGTGAAACTTTGCGGGAAATCCCTCACAGTCAGGTGTGTTCAGTAGAAGTATTTTGGTGAAAATCTAGTTCGTTATTTTTATTCGGCAATGTCACATTTTGTATCCTCGTATTTTCTTTTCACGCTATTGGATGAGTGGGCTCCTTGGTGTATGTTATATTTACGGCATTGTATTAATTTCTTAGCCAACCACGTTATAATATTCTTGGAGTATTAGACCCAGCTGATTTTTCCCACTTAATAGCACGCTTGTATTCTCGATTTTGCTTATCACAATCTATCGATCGTTTGCCGTGTTTGGAGGACACACCAAGCCATAAGACTTGTGTGCCGTAGGTGCAGTCGCCCTAACCGTTCCTTTATTCCTGAAGATGGACCCGTTGCTGTGGTTTTTCTGCCTTAGGGCCGAGTTTGTCAAAAAACAAATTTAGTTTGACCAGGGAAAGTTCAGTCAGTTGGCGTTTAGGCTTACGGGAAAAATCACAGTGCAGCTGCACGACGCCCTCTTTACTCAACTCGCTACACATCGCAACAACACCTTTGAAGAGACCGTGATTAGGCGAGTAGCTCCGTCAGATAAGACCCGCTTACAGCAGTTTTCAAGTGGAGCACAGCCGAGTGACATACGTCCCCTCTATGTTGTATTATGAGATATTGCCGAGATAGGCGACCGATTGGTCGAGCGTTGTTAGCCATTTCTGCACAACTCCAGCAATCCCAGAGTAAGATCCATGCTCACCACATCAGCTACGAAACGGCCTGTGAGCTGCTTCTTAACTGACCTTGCAGAATTCAAGGCATCATTGGCAGAAATAGCCGCTTTGCGCACGGTCTTTGAAAGTGTAGAGACTGGCCGATTCCGGGAATGGCCTCCACGGCGTCGTCGTATCAGCAGGTCGCCAAGCCGACGTAACTCACTGCCCTGTAGAGGCTTCGGCTGGCACCCTGAGAACTATGGCGCTGAAGCTACGTGATCCAGTGAGGCTTATCTCTGAATATTTTTATAGCCTAAAGTAAACCAAGGCATCTTTAATTGGGCCCGTTGCCGCCTAGAACATCAACGTTGCAAAGTTTGAAAGCATACCAAGAGCCTTGTCGGCGTTTTTCCCACACCCGACGTACCTTTTGCCACGTGCATGTTGATCTCGTTGGGACGTTGTCACCTTCTGACGGCTTCACTTACCCCTTGACTTGTGTTGACTGCTTTACGAGGTTGCCGGAAGCAATCCCACCCTGTGATTGCATATCCGAAGCAGTGGCTCGCGCCCTTCTGGAATGTCAGTTGGGTCAATATGGCTGCCTCATTATCGTGACAACCGATCCTGGTTATCATTTTGAAGGATACTTCTCAAGTATCTAGAATACCCTTTGGGTGCAGGCTCATACGCACTACCGCCTGTCACCCAGTTTCCATTGTTTTCATCGACAGTTTGAGGCAGCTTTCTGTGCATAGCCGAACTCCACCTGGCAAGGGGCTTCATCCTTGTCCTCCTTGGGTTTTGTAGCACCGATAAGGTGGGGTTGAAAGCCACACCAGCTCAACTCGTCTACGGTTGTGCTCTACATTTACCTAACGAATTGTTGCCTACTTCGGCAGTCAGACTTGTTCATTACGGAGAACATGCAGCACGTTCAGAGGATCAAATGCGACAGCCACGACCAGTTCAACCACGACAGCAGTCGTCACGCGTGCATTTTCACGGGAAACTTTTGTCCTGTTCTCAAGGCAGCTTCCATGTGCAAGTCCAGTTCGTATGCCACATCGAATGGGAAAGTCTTTTACTGTCGAACTTAGCGGCAAACACGCGGTCGTTTCAGTCGATCGAGTCGAACCTGAGTTCATTGGAGAACGTGAATCTAATGCTTTGTCCACACCTCCAGCTCTGCCGTCGAGCTCCGAACACAGGCCAAACACTTCTGACGTCAACCATACACCTTCCCGTCCATTGCATGATAGACACGACCGACGGTTGCTAAGACCTTCAAGATTTGCTGGGTAAGCTAGTGCTTCCTACATTTAAAAAGCCCGTTTTCGTAACAACTGTCTTGTTACCGTTGTTTGATGTTATTTTTTTGTATGCACTAAATTTCTCCGAGTTCTTTTCGAACGTGATCGTAGTGAAGTTGGCGTACAGTATTTGTCAACGGATACGAAGGTGTTATATCTCCAGTTGCCTGTCGGTGGCGAACGTTCCGTGAAGACGGTGAGCTTGTTTTCTTACCTGACGCACGTACTTCACAGTTCGTTTAGTTCTACATGACCTGGACTCGGTGGATTGAAAAGACAAGTCCAAAGGTCTATCGTTCAGCACTGGGTGAACTAAGTCCTCCTTTGATTCTCCCTTATGGGTCTTTTGGGTTTATATTAGCACGCTGCGATAGGTATGCACCAAGGACTAACTAAACTAACTAACCTAACTAACGGAGCCCACCAGAGCACCGTTAGTTTGCAACCGGCCATCTTGTGCACTATACCCTATGTCACTTTCTGTGCTTCCTACCGATTGGACATTCGCCTAGCAACAAACATTACAGTTTGGTGACCCCACTACCGCATTTCTGTTGTGTAACGGCAGCTCTCACTTACCTCAGTGGTCTTCTGGTGGTAGGCTCTGTAACGATCTGTTAGAGTGGTTTAATTTTGTTGGTATTTTGTTCTAAAATTTGACCATTCCTGTCGAGACATGTCCGTTCAACCCAATTGTATACCGCATTGACGGTAACATGAAATTCCTCACTTTCCGTTCCGCGCGCTGCATGCTGGTTGTGCAGTTACTCTTTCCTCGGTCGTGGCAGTGTATACAGTAATGCGTTGTTTGTTATCTTCTGAATTATTGCTATCGGATAACTCAACTAACCTGGGGTAGAACTTGGCTGAGTATCAGCACAGAAATAAATGACATACTCAACCAATTTATACAGCGAATACGAACATTCGAGAGAGAGGAAAACCTGGGCAAACACAATAGAGTTTTTGCTTTGAAAGCGATTTTTTTTAAAATTTTTGAGAAGCAGTTTGCGATTTTCTTGTTATGACCGGAAAAAACGTGACTTAACAACCGCTATTTCTCTATGAGGCGTTTCGGTTAGTGCACCCTATGACCTGAACGCGTTACGGCGGGTGCTGACGTCATCGGCGAAGTCGTGATGACTGCTGAGGACGATGCGCTTAGGCAAGGATGTTCCGAAAGAGCTGCCGGCGTGGACAGGGGCCGCGGAGGAACATTGAAGGCTTCCTCTGTCCCTTCGAAGTAGGCAGGTTTCAGGTGATCGATGCCAACCGTGTCCCAAATACCTTGACGCTCGAGCACGTAGAAACGACCCAACGGTTGAAGTACTCTGAAAGGACCCTCGTAAGTTCGCTTGAGAAAGCGTCGTATACCATCCACGCGAACAATCACATGCGTGCAGCCGTGGAGTTCTTCGGGAGCAAACATCTTGCGGCTTTGTTTTCGTGCTTTCGTGACACGGGGGTGGCGCATGTGCGAAGCGATCTGTTCGGCCTAAGATGCGTCATATCAAAGGGCATCGGTGGCGAATGAGAAGTAATCCACAGGAAGACACAGTGTTTGGCCGTACAGGAAATCGGCGTTGGAAAGGTGAAGGTCGGCCTTAAGGGCGGCGCGGATGCCGAGTAGGGCATCTGTTCAATGGATTGCAACGACCGCGGCGAGGGCAGCTTCTAGTTGTCGATGGAAGCGTTCGACCACACCGCTTACAGCCGGGTGGTATGCCGTAGTCCGCGTGCGATGACATCCAAGCGCGCTCAGTGTGCCCCAGAGGAACCGCTCTCGAATTTGGGCCGCGGTCGGTCGTAACCGTGGCCGGGCAACCATAAGATGCCACCCAACGCTCAACGAATGCGCGTGATACAGTCTTTGAACGAACGTCGGGTATGGGGACAGCCTCTGGCCACCGCGTTAAACGACCTACCATCGTCAGTGGATGTCATTCCATTGGAAAATGGCAAAGGATCTACAATTTCGATGTGGGGATGTGCAAGTTGAGATGTATTCGGAGGAAATCGGTCAATCGGGGCCGACACGTGACAGTGAATCTTAGCTTGTTGATATGTAAGGCAAGATCGTGCCCACGTGCAAAGAGCCTTTTGCATATTAGGCCAGACGTACCTACTAGAAATGGGCTTGGCCTTGTCCCGGATGCCAGAGTGAGCGATGTTGTGTAGGGTGTCGAACACGCGTCGTCAGAAAAAATAGGAACTCTTGGACGTGGATGTTCAGTATAAGTATCGCAAAGAATAGTGTCTGCAGACGCTGGCAAGGGTTGATCAGTCAGCCGTGGAGCCGATTTTTGGCAGAAGGCACGGAAGTCATTTTCCGAACGGTGCACGTTGGCCATGTCGTTCAAGCTGATTGAGTCGTGCTCAGCTAGTGCCGACACTCAGGATAAAGTGTCAGCTACAACGTTATCGCTGCCCGAAACGCGGCGTATATCAGAAGTAAACTGAGATACGAAGTCCAGATGGCGAACTTCGCGGGGCGAATGTCTCTCAGACCTACTGCGGAAAACAAAAACCTTCGGTTTGTGGACGGTGAAAATCACAATCTGGTTTCCCTCGAGGGCATGTCGGAAGAGACGAACGGCCGAGTAAATTGCTAACAATTCACGACCGAACGCGCTGTACCCTGTTTCAGCCGGAAGTAAACGTCTGGAAAAGAAAGCGAGCGGTTTCCAGAGTCCATCGACGAACTGTTGATGTACGGCACCGACTGAGGTATCTGGCGCGTCAACAGCTATACCTATTTCCGCGGCTGAGTTGAAGTGGTGCAACACAACGGCAGTGGCTAATGCGTCCTAAATTCTATCGAACGACTCGATGGCTGTTGGTGATAACTCTACGACTCCGTTGACACGGCTGCGTAGTAACTCGGTTGAATGCTGCATATACTGAGCGCAATGTGGAATAGACCGCTTATAGTAGTTGACCATTCCGTTGAATCGACGGATAGCGGCGAGGGTGTTAGGACGGGGAAAATCGCGGATTGCTCTTACCTTATCGGTTAGCGTTCGGATACCGTGCTGGCCATCGTGGTGCCTTCAACTCTCTACTGCTGGCTGGCCAAAAACACAATTTTTTCCTTCAATGTTTGTGCGAAAAGTTGCTAATCTGTCGAAGAGCTGTCGCAAATGAATCCGGTGTTTTCTTTCAAAATGTCATCGATGTTGGGGTGGACGAAATGCAGACCCCGTGTGACGTTGTCGATAAAACATTGAAACGTTTGTACAGCGTTTTGCAAATCAAACGGTAACGTAGAAATTCGAATGAACCTAAGGTGTGATGATGGCTGCCTTGGCGACATCCTCGTCCGAAACTGGGATCTGGTGGTATGCGCGCACCTGATCAATTTTCGATAACACACAGGTACCATGAAGGCTAGCTGTGATGTCCTGTATGTGCGGAATCGGGTACCTGTCAGGTATTGTGGCGTTGTTGAGCGAACGTTAATCTCCACAAGGGCGTCGATTGCCCGACGCTTTAGAGACCATGTTGAGTGGAGAGGTCCAAGGGCAACTGGACAGGCGGATGATTCCGAGCTCCAGCAAGTGCTCGAACCCAGCGCGAACACAGGCGAACCTATCGTGATTATGTGGTTCCTCGTGGAATCTCTGACGGCAGGCAGAGATGAAGACTGTCGAAAAACAGTCGGATACTTATCGATTAGAAGACTAAAGGTGTTTTGTTTCGTAGATCTTTGATATACACGAGTGAGTAATACGTTAACGGTCAAACTCGCGGTAACCGTGAGCTTTGTCGTTTAGTCGACCAGACGCTGTAGTCTGGAATCTACCAAAATGCCGAAGTGTTGGAGGAGGTCGATGCCGATAGTCGTCACTTGGACGTCGACGACCGTGAGGATCCAGTGAAAGGGCCTACATGGACCTAAATTAGGTGTGCGAGAGCGCTGACCAACACTTTTATAGTGCTTCTGTTGGCCGCGCGAAGATTCGAATGGATGATTTGCTTAAATCGTGGGCCTTAGGTGAGATTACGCTGACTTCGGCACCTGTGTCGATAAGATAACGAATCCCCGACTCATGATCGGTTAAGAAGAACAGACACCCAGGCGGGCAAGTTACGTCGTTAACCGTGTGGATTTGGCCGCTCTGTTTGCTGACTGGACTGAATGTGCTAGGCTGTCAGCATCGTCGGGCTTTCTTTCCAAATTGCTGGTGATACCAGCAGTCATCCGGATTACAAGTTCGGTGGCGACTGACGAGAATCATGTGACCTTGAGTGGTTACTGTGTCGTCGAATGGAGGTAGTCGAACGTGACCCCGGACGCCGCGCCGTTAATGCTTGAATTTGTTTAGTTAGGGTGGCAACTTGAGCGTTTAAAGTGTCAGTTGCGCCCTGACTGTTGAAGTAGCTGCTTGCGTGAGTGTTTTATGATTGTTATGTGGTTATAGAATGTTGGTCGCCACTTTCTCTGCTCTATTTGATACCTTCTTATTGATTCGTCTACTCACGTTGGAATTCTTTATACCGATTACGAGCTTTTGTTACGATCTGACACGCGTGACAAATAATTTCTTCTATGAATGAGGATCTTGGTGTACTATTAAATCTTGGTACTCTTTACATGTAAAACTTGTTTCCGCGTAGTTTTTTCTTACTTACTTTCCTTTGCCGGATCTTTGTTTATATATACCCTGGTTTCATTTTCACCTGACCGCT
>QNGE01004999.1:36141-46286 GCA_008508345.1 Paragonimus westermani | reverse complement strand
ATGAGTCATCGCTCGACTGGATCGGACCAACGGGCGAGACAGGGCAGGCGAAATACGACAGATGGCCGGATCGGAGGCGTGGTTTTTCCAACATTTAGAGGAACATCTCGACACGATGTTGGAATACGGTCAAGGCCAACATTGGGTGGATGGTGGACAGCACGAGCAGCCGGACGAGCCATCGCGCAAGGAAATCGGACAAACAGACGAGGAATGGCAAGCGGAAAACCCCCGATAGAAGGCACCGATCACACACTTAAACCGGTTAGAAGTGCACACGACGTGTGAACGGAAACCGGGGATGTTGTGGGCTGGAATTATGACTCATAAACGAGAGAGCGCGCGTTGCATGTGACTGGCGATTTGGACAATAAAGGTTGTGCTTCATTGGACGCCTTCCCGCTTCACTAGGAGGCGTATTTCGATTCTCCCGCTTATTTGACAGTTACAATGCACCTAATTGGATGCCTTCCTCAGGATTACTGCCATTGGAAGGGTCACATGATACGCAGAAGTTGGTCGCTATCTGCTCTGTTTAACACATCGGCAGCTTCCTGTTCGATACTGTAACCGCTGACTGCGGAGGAACTGCAGGTTATGCTCTGTTTCTTAAAGACTGACTCACTAGTACAGAGAAGTGGTGCAGACGAGAAAGCATGATTGTAGAGCTCCGAACGAAATGGTCTGAGAGTGACATATCCCTGTTCCGCCAACCGAACCACCGTGGTAAACCCATCACTACATGTCCAATGCGTTCGTCCATACACGATTCTTAATTTACCTATTAAGCTTGTCATGCATACCTACAGGCCAGTTACCTCTCTAACATGTCGTATCCATTATGCACCGTGTCTCAACGTAGATAACATTCCAAGGAATACTGTGAACGATAAAAACGGTTACGTTTATTCAACCGAGGCCCCACATGGCGCCTGGCATGGAACGCCCGAAGTGACCAGCGATCCCAACTCTGTCACCAGCACATTACCTTGTTCAATGAGCACGGCTTGTACCGAAAAACACCATCACAGCTATTCAGGTTTTGTCACACACCTCCATGTGACGCATCAAGAATGAGTGTTCAGTGTTCCGCCGCATGCCGAACAGCACATTCTGCCCCGATGCAACTACACGGTCCCACGGCGAGCACTCTTGACTCCACAGCTCCATCTATCAAACGAACTACAAGTCAAGGACTATTTTCATATCAATCCATCTGTCCGCCATACCCCGCAAGCTTCCATTGTTTCATTGGGTGATTCACAACAGTCAAAATCATTTCTACTGTCACCCGGATTGTGACATGCAGTTTTGTTATTCAAATACATCACATGCATTACTACTTACATACCATGTGTATTTTCATTGGCGTTATCCACTTTTTGATGATATGCAACGTTTGCGCTAATAGATCCGGCTGCACAAGTGCTTCGACAGGACCAAATATACGTCTCAAACTAAGCCTTACTGATGAGTATCACCACTCGAGCTACCGTTGATCTTAACAGTGATCCATTAAATGGCATGAACCAAAACGCTACGTGCAAGCTATGTCATAATAAGCTCTCACTATACGAAAGTTTACAACACAACAGCCAGAACCAGAGGGTTGTAGCATGACCAGCGCACAGTAAGGCGTAGACTTTGTGTAGTCATTCAAGATTCTTCAAAATTATTGCACACATTTGGTAGGACCATTAAGTGGACCATGGTTTCGGTTGGACTTCGGGCACAGATCTGTTTCAAAGTCCACCACATATCAGTCCCGAATGAAAACGTGCAAGTGGTCACCTGACTCAATCAACATTATTTGCCAAAGCAAAACGTTAAAATTTCTCGTCTGCCTGCCCAGGGCTAGTGAAAAAACTAAATCGATTTGCAAAAACCTTTGAAATCACCACTCTTAGTTGCTTAAATGATTTTTCTTCAACTAACTCATCAGCTTCACCCCAAATAGCATAAACGTATTGGTGGGGAAAAGGTTGTGTTTCGTACGTGGTATTCCATTAGCACTTAGTTCTTACGAACTGAGGGGATTGTCATAAGTATGGCTGGCAATCACCAAATATCATCCGAGAGACAATTTATAACCTAATTCCAAAGTGACTATTTCAAGTGCAAATTTTTTTCCAGTAATATACTTTTAAACATTCTGGCGATACTAAAAGGTACATTGATAGGCAATAGGATAAATAGTCCCCCATCAGCCGAGGACGTCTGTTACATCATAAATAATATGAGGGAAAACAGTGATATCCCTCAATATTATGTACGCCCGACGTCAGGTGGGCATAAAACAGGCAATAAACATAACCAATAAATACACACTATTGCAAACAGTTGATTCCAATTACCACCATCGAAGTGGTAGACAAACGCTCCGACCTTATCTGGTCCTATCGGCACCATGCACACCAGGGAACTGAGCCCACGATCCATGAACGGGCATCAGATTACTATCCCACCACGGAATAGTGGTCCAGACACCACCTAACTAGATCACGAGAGGTACCGGGGTTGCAGGAAGGTAGGTGAATTATTTTCCTCAGCTGTTGTGCTTCTTTTTCTCATGAGCCGAAATTAATCAACCATCTTGTGATTGGTGGGCAAATGAACAAACAGCTACCACGGTCCAGAAGGAGTTCAGAGGGGATTTCGCAAACTTTTCGTCAGTGACCAAAGCTAAGCGATGGACAGCCGGTTCGACCTTGTCAGACGTTATCAGCACTACGCGCGCCGGGGAATCGAACCCAAAGGCCTCTGAAAAAATTTTACACAACTGGGCCAACACAAAACGGCGGTCCCGGCTTGCGTGGTGCCGATAAGACCCAACGAGGTTGACACAGATTCCCACTACTGGGGCTAAATGTTCCCAAAGCCCCTCTCAAACTCTAACGGGATCGTGATGGTTGCTTGTTACTTTTGGGTCAGCTGCAGACGGCTGATCGGTGTTAGCTAACAAGAGGAATCACAACAACTAATGTAAACAAACAAACGATTGTTTAATAACGAGTTCATTTTCTTCAGCTCTATTTGGTCGCATACAAAGCAAGTCACTATTCAAGGCAATCCACAGTATGGGACAAGGAAGTACGCGGGAAATACAACCCGCTTTCACAAGTTGCGAACCGTCATCTGGGTCTATTGCAAAAATTCCGTTGTTTTTCGACCAACATTCAGGTTCGTTTTAAAATTACCTCAATGGATTTACTCCAGTGGGTATGAGAGAGTTATCGTCAGCTGGAAGCTACTGTTCAGAATGCAACAAGTTTGATCAGAGACTTGGGAGTACGAGACCAGTAGCCGAGTCCTACCTAGACAAGTCTTGAAACGTGAATTTTCGGAATCTGGGAAATGGGCGGCCAATTTTAGCTGGAGCAACAAGATCCGAAGAAATTCCCACACTTCTTCTACCAGCAGAATGTTTTTTTACAATTAACCTTGGTTCCAAACTATTAGAAGTAATGCAGCTACGAAAACCATTTTAAAAATCTCGGGAAAGCTAGACGTCTGCAGACATACCACAGGCTGAGTGAAAGCAATATGACGTGTTAACTATCAAGAGCCGGAACAAATACAAACACGAAAATAATCGGCAACGGATGTGATCAACGGATTGGAGCAATTCATCAATACAATAGTTAGCTTCCCTGTGTGCAGCTCAGTGAGAAAACAAACAGGATAAGCGAACCAACGCAAAATCACAGAAAATCATGATCAGCAAGGTGGTTGAAGACAGGAACGGGAATAAGAATTTGTACACTGCGTAGGTTAACACAGACTGGTGAAGACAATTCCAGCACGAACTCGCAAGCATGACTGAACTGGAAAAACAAAACTGGGTTGACCCAGCAGTAGTTTTCAGGAGAGTAACGAATCACCGACGGAACGCTGAGTGAAACGTGAATCCGTGCTGGAGAGACAGCCTGACAAGAAAGCCCGTTTCTCTACTGTGTCCCAGTATTCACAATCTAAACGATCCAAAAAACGCCGGATCCGTAGTGCACGTTGCGAATTGGGGTTTGTCTTATCTGTCGCGGATTTCAAACGTCCAGAAGACTGGGCAGAACTGGTAAGTCGCTAAAATAGAATGCATGAAAGTAGCTGAGAAAATAGTATGAGTTAATCAAACTGCTCGGTGCATGAATTATTCTTTAAATGGAATCAGCAGATAGTTGGTGGTGAGAAATTTACCCGACACCACTTGAAGCTTAGTAGGCGCAGAAAAAAAATCAACATCTCGCCAGCGAACCTCAAACTACAACTAGAAATTTGAAAAGGAACCGGCAGTAACTGTTATTTTCAGCCGTCTGTTATGTCCGCTAGGCGGTAGTAGCCTTTTACGTAAATCCCAAAAAGATGTCCGATGGTGTACGGGAGAAAATAATCACAGAACCCACATATCTGAGGGGGAAAACAGGATACAGGCAGGAGAAACGCTCCACACTATTTTAGGACTTTTCCGAAGGAGCTGCCAACTTAGTTTAGTATGCAACGAGTTGGTTCAAGTAAGCGAGTACTTCACAGTTTGCATGGAAGTTAGGATTAATGGTTCCCGAGCTTTTGGCCCACGGCCCCTTAGGCTCCCTATGCAAACCAGTGCCTCTCACACTGAACATGCTCTATGTGAACGCTGAAATCACGATAGTAGTAATCAAACGTGATTAAATAGAATTCGGCAAATGGACAAAGATGCATCTGGGCTGAAGGATCAGTGTGACGAATGGGCTTGATGACGACACAACAGCCGAGCAATCTCACCTTGGAGTTCAGCAGGAAATTTTAGATCCTCATATTCAGAAACCTAAAAACGTCCTTCTGTCGTCATTCATTGCCAGCTTATAGTCCCAAAACTGTCGACCAGGAGGTGATACTGTCTACACCGGGAAATACCAGTTTACACATTTCTAGATGTACTTTAACCGCAACCAAAGGAAGGAGGGACAAACTGTACATGAAACTAACTGTTGGGACTGTTTATATCAGTCACAGTATACGTTAAGTTGTCCGCAAAGAAGTATCGGTTAGGATAGAGACGGGGGCTTGATTGTGACACAACTGCAGATGCCTTCCGCTGTTCCAATACCGTCAGGTAAACACGTATTGCGTTATCTATGCGGCCTGTCCCATACGGACAATGAAACGGAAGCGAGAGATAAACCGACTTCTTTGGTGCTGCGGGTGAATGTAATCATTCAACTCGCCATTGTTCAGAAGGCCCAATTTCTACAAATGACGTTTGTAAGCCATGGACTTCTCGACGGTATCTGATATCCAACCATTCTAGTTTCGCCATCAAAACGTCAGCGAACATAGGACTTCGTTGCTATCCCGTCTCAAAGGATATACGGCTATCGGGTGAACTGGAACAAGTATTACTATATTTGTGATGGTAAGCAGCAATAGTCACAGAAAAACGGAGTCAACAATCGAACTATAAACCATTCAAGGAGGTAGATTCATGTGAGTGGACCGTGACAAGGGGTTGGACACATGTTTAATAAACCATTACACGTGGACAATTCATCAAAAGGCCCTAAAACCCATCAACTCAATTCAGTGGAGCAGTTCAATCGCGGAACCACACTTTGGATTAAGTTTGCTGTACATACGTCACATGAAAGGCGTTCCTAAATTAGTCAGGCAGAAAAATGCAAAACGAGATAATATATACAAGGAGAGAGATAAACGTTAGAGGATTTTCAGCTACCATTCAGTGGATGGTGATTGTACGCGCGTAGACATGCCGTAGTGTAGCTGAGATGATGTTAATTCACCTGTTCACAATGTCCTTCAATCCTGATCTTTATGCCACTGGTTGTCTTATCCCAGTCATGCGTTTCGACAGAAGTGATTCTGACCTGATCACAAGCTACTTCAACCACGGATGACATAGCCTGTAGTTCCAAAGAACATTACAAATCAGAGTGGAAAGTGATTAGATTAGCTTATCCCGATGACGGAAACAATCCGCATTGGATCTAGGAGACCTGAATACAACAAAAAATCGACAACATGGGATTATCACGCACTACAGATCATCGAGTTAGAAAAAATATGTAACGAGTGCTTTAGCAGAAAAGATAGATGGACGCGCGCACATAGTAATGAGTAAAAAAAACCATAGGTAGTCACGTCTAGTGAGCTTTGGATGAGAAAGGTGCACAGAGTTAGAGAAAGCAGAAGTAGAAAGAGTCAATACTACTACAATGGTCAACAGCGTGCAAAGAGTTAAAACACTCTAGATGGACCGCTAACTAATTTAGAGCACGACCACTGGCAGAAAAGAAATGAAGTAGTATAGAATGCTGAATAAATCAAGTAGGTTAGTATGCGTACTAGCCGTTTACAGGGAGGAATTACTGTGATAATGTGCAAAATCTTACGGAGATATGGAGCGCGGCCAATTGGAAATGTAATATAACGAACAAGAAGTTCCACAACGAAAAATCGGGCCAGTAGCTTTCGACAAACTTGTGAATGGTGCCGCTGGACGCGCTTTGCCAAAGCAAGAAGTCACTCAACCGAACCTCTCCAGACGTGCGAATCAACAAATCCAAAGGCCGTGACAAACGCGTGTACAGACAGCCAGAGAGGAGTTCGGGACTGATGTCACTGGATAAACGGAGTAAACATTGGGCCAGATGATAGCATGCTGACGAAAAATTATCGGAATAGTTGGCTTTTTTGAAGGAAAAAAAACGACTCCATGGCATAAACATCGCTTGGGTAGGGACAAATGTTACCTTTATTGTTAAAACGTATCAGGAATGGGTGTTATATGGATCACCAGGGGAAAGCATCTTTGATAAATTGCGGCGCAAGATCAAAAGTGGCACAAAACGGCGGTGAACAGGCAGACTACTACTGAGGGCCGACTATACACAAACTGAGAGTTGCGATCAGGCGTTACAAGTAAACATAAGTGCTTATACACAGGCAATTGCGATCAGAATGAATTCACTGTTCGTTGGCAATAATAAAAAACTGAAAGTAGGGATAAAAACTCAAGAAAGTTGAATCGCATGGGCCCGATATTGGTGACCCCATGTAAATTAACGAAAGATGTGAAAAGTCAACAGTGCGATCGCAAAAATGCCATAAGGCTCTAATCAAGCGTGTTGATACAAATAAGCGAAAATAGATGTTTTCGATTGGCCATTTATTTAAACCAATTCACCGTTCAGATGCAAAATATTCGCACCGCAAAAAGTAACTTTAACGGAGTACGTCTTTCAAGAATTTAGCTGACTGCTATCAGTACACTGTGTTGTCTACAAGCCATCGTGCGGTGAAACTGCTGCCTTACTGAAGAAAATTGGTAGAGGAGGGCACTCCAACTCGAAATTGCCCCTATATGCTATCTATGGAACAAGAAAAACGACTTTCCGAATTTTCAAGCAACTACATGCTTTACGGCTAAACTGTTAGTCTACTTTCTTTGGGCACATTAATGATGCCAGTAACACCTCTCCACAGAGTCTCCAGTTTCATGTTGGAACCAAGAATGCGGACACGTGATGAATGACAGGATAAGAGCAGCCACTAAGGGATACTAAACAATGCCTTACTTGACCGTTTGTACAGAACTTCAGTGATGTGGCTTTTAAGGCTCTAACCTGGTAATCAATGCTGTGACATACAACTATCTATCACGAATGAAAGGCCCACAGGGAACGATCCAAATCCAAAAGAGGACATTCGTGCCAATGGTAAAATATCCACACCAAATTTAGTGCGAATGAAGTTGAACAGTTCGGGCGTCGTGTTTAACATCTTATTGATAAACAGATTGAGAACAACACAACGTTACGAGCAAGTTGTAATACTCTACTTTTCAACCACCTCGGGTGGCTTTCCTCAGGAGTGTTGTAATCGAAATCCTGAGGAAGGTCACCCGAGGTGGTTGAAACGTAGAGTATTACAACTTGTTCGTAACGTTGTGTTATTCCCAATCTGTTTATCAATGACATTCGTGCCAGGCAGCATCTGAGAGTAGACAATCTCGGTGGCACTCACCTGGGGTATATGAGCTTATCACGTACTCCGGCGCGAATATGTTCAATAGATTCGGTCAGTTCATCTTGGCTACTGTAAGCCATACAGACGTTCAGAATAGACCTAACCAAAAAATGAAAGTGTATGAAGTTTTTCTCATGATTCACAAATGAATGTATGCAATGTAACATATTGACTGGTACAAGCAGGGGCACAGTGAAAACACAATGAGCGAATTAGCAAGCCGGAAGAGAAGAGAGATAGGAAACCACTAACGAGTTCAGAAGATAGAATATTCTCCAACTGCAACTGATTACGATTCCGCATCACTTGTTAGCATTACCAGTCATAAATGTTGTAGACCTATGGATTATCATCTTGGAGGTACGCTGAGTTGATATCAGTTGCTTCGGGTCTGAATGCAATATCCACACGAACTCTGGCTCAGTGAATAAGGTTTCAAGGGTCAGGCAGCAGCGTGGTATACTAAAAAAATGTTCCAGCCAACGAAATAGACTAGGCGAGGCGTGAAGAGAACAAAAGTTACAACCATCTTTTCTACTAAACATTTCCGTTTGTTTTACTAAATGTCACCTTCTGAAACTAGGACGAAATGTAAACATAGACGTTTTTTGTGAACTGAACGATGCCAAGCAAACCGGCCTAGTCCGACGTCTACAAACTGTTGAAAATCGCTACCTTCCGGAACGAAAGCAAAAGTCAGTCTTCATAGCACAAAGTAAATCTCAGTTTATTGGGTTTCTATTGGTTACTTTATAGACAAGACACACTAGCAAAATGAAGAATTACAATTGATGCTGACGCTTTAGCTTTCCCATTGGCCGGCACGACACCGCTTGTAGCTCGTTTGTTTTAACGCGTGACGCACTTAAACAACTTGTTTTACCCCGGTGCTCGTTATAACAAAATCCGATGCTGGGGCAGTGTGCCGTGCTGATTGGTCCCCGCGCTTACATACCAGTCGGTTCGCGTTTTCGACACTGATTGGCCGTAGCCTTCTGCGAATCACTGGTTGACTTCGTATCGATGCGTTCGTCCAATCCAATCCCTTTACACAAACAGCCCACAAACTTGGGGATATTTTAGTGGGCTCACTGAATTTTCGAATCTACACAAACTAAATATTCATTAATCCTATCTGTCCCCGATAAGATTGTAGAGTGTTTTGTGAACCAGCTAGTACTGCGTTCAAACTTTGCATGCACAGCCAAAAATGAAACACTTGACAGGCACATTTATTCTTGACCTGTAAACGGGGAGTGAGTCATTCAACCGGACAAATTAGAGATACTCACATTCCTAAGGAAGGATTGTAAATTTCGTGTTGCAACTGCAAGTCAGCAACAAGATAAATGTCATCCGTAATGGTTTACTAGTGTTTGCGGTCCGTCGATTGCTTGTCAATAGCTCTCAAAAAATAAATCTTTCAACCTCCAAAGTGCACGCGAACAAGCCTCTTGGAACTTTATCGTTTTCTGTTGAAATGATGCGTTCGAGTGACTTATTGAGTTACCCTTCCATCGGAGAAGGACGTTAAATTACCAGAGACGTTTCAAGTTCTTGACCAATTTTTGGATTGCAGCAACCATTTACACCAAAAATGTTTTACTAAACATGCCCTATACGCAGCTTGTGGGAGAGGGTTCATGATCGGATTTACAAAACATCCACACATTTAACAACAATTCGGGCCTGATACATGAAGTGTACTAGCCATCATCATCATCATAGACAGCAATACATCAGTGGTTCACACTAATGCCTAACTGCCACACAACCATGGAGAAAAAGCAAACCCTATATAGGAAGAGAGAGAAGGAAAAAGAAGAGAACGGGAAGGGACCTAACCACTGAAAATAACTACGTCCATATTCAAACATTCAACATCAAGGTGCCTACACCTTGCAAACAAACAACCGAGCTACAAGTGAGAGTAAGGCGTCATCAGCGAGACAGCTTCCTTACGGCTTTCACTGCCCCGCGTCATTAAATGCACTCACTTCACAGACAACTCGGCAAACAACGACAACATTCACGCCATTGAGCTCGATTAGCCGCCATCTCACCTAGAGTCTCCAACCGCCGACTCTGTGAGTCGCGAGGGCCCCAGCCCGGGAGACGAACAC
>QNGE01004999.1:16681-33737 GCA_008508345.1 Paragonimus westermani | reverse complement strand
TTTCAGGAAGAGATGCCAACCATCTTCCAACCCCCAACCTGGAGGACCAGGAGACTGTGGTTTGTCAGACCTCTACCTGTTGGCCTGCCTGGTATGAGTAACTCTGCCCAGTTTAGCCCAAAAGGTCATCGAGATGCGCAAGACGTCACACCACGTCAAGGTCCAGTCTCAGCGTGACGGAGTGTACTGGTGGCTTGGCAACGTTTTCAAAAAATTTGAATATTTTACTGGAACACCCCTTCTCACGACAGAGGCAATCACAGCGAGCATAGTGAATAACCGAGTCAAAGGCAGCTTTTACGTTCCAAAATAGCACAACGCTTGGCTCACAGGGAGAATTCCGATTTTCCACTGTCTGTCATAAAACGAGAACAAACGACTTAACTGACAGATCGGAAACCTGCTTATACTTCCTGTTGTTAGGTCACCGTTCTATGAAATTCGTAACTTAAGTCTGACACGCAGAAGATTAAAAAATCTATGGTTCTCATATGAAAGGGCACTTTGTAGATGACGGACACTGTTGATAAGCCCCACTCGCAAGACGATCTTCAATCTCCTATATGAAACGAGTGTGGTCAGTCCGGACGCAGTCCAACACCAATCTTCGAAAAGAGTTGGAGAAAGGCTTCCCAAACCTGCGACTTCATTACTTTTCAGTAATTCGAGCACAAAGTCACTCTAGTTTCAGAAATAGGACAGACAGGAACGTCATGACGAAGCACATCATCTACGTCACCCATAGATGAATGAACTAGCTCGGGCCAGTAGAAGTGTTCTTGAATGACCTCAACCGAAACTGACAGGTCACTGTTTCGTCAACCGAACCATTCAGGTAAACCAATTACCACATCCCCAACGCACTCGTCTGTACAAGTCCCCTAGTTACCTTGTTGAGCCTGTCATGTACGCAGTCAGGTCAATTGCCTCTATAACATATCGTATTCAATGTACGACGTGTCCAAACATTGATACCCCTTTGATTCACATATTGTAGGTTAATATGAACTAAAGCAGTGGTTATGTTTACCCGATTAAGACACGGCACAACGCCTGACGTGAGCCGCCCGATACAGCGCTTAGCACGGAAGGCCCCACATGGTCAGCAGTTCCAACTCTGTTAACAACGTTAATGTCGGTGTTACCAACACTATTTGGTTCATTGGTTGGCATGGTTCTTGGTCACAAACAAGCAACTTTCTTACACGGAGCCCCATGGTATAGCATCTACTACCCTAGACCCTGAATCCATCGACCCGAGTTCGAAGCGACCTTTTCCCTCCTGTTTACAAAAGTCCCTGCCTGTTCACCATTTAGTTTTTTCGCAACAGCCATTTACTTTCTGTCAATAACGCCCGAGGCCCTGTCTTTTTCAGTTTCATATTACCTCTTGTATCCGTTGGGTATAATTCGCACATTTTTATTATCTATATTGATATTCACATCACTGTCGGTTACATCAATTTAAATATCCTGTGAGCGTCTTCTACTATCATTGCCCAGCGCCACTATTCTAAACTGTGATAAACCAACGTCCCCTTTTATTTACCGGACAACCAAACTGATATGAATAGCGTGCTTTTCTAGTAAACATCCGGACTGCTCGTCTCATTTTGTTGTTCAAAATGCAAATGTAAAAAACATACACTAGTTAACCATAATGCAACGTTCCTCCTTGCCAAGATCCTATGTGTACGTTTCCGTCTCTCTGCGGATCAACTTAAGTAGTCGCCGACCCAACTTGCGTCCTTCGTGTCCACTTAACAACGCCCGTCAGCTTAATCTACTCACATAGGGGATTCAGTACCCAACGCGACTGTGCCAACCCATCACGATCACGACGACCTCTGGGTCAAGCGTCGGCCGCACTGATTGTTCAACACATGAGGTCACAACAATTATCTCCGTCATCTCCTTCGGAAATTTCACAACCGTGTCGCCTTTACAATCGCAAACACCACGAAGTACACCTCGGAAGTAGTGTCTTCACGGACCAATTCATTAGAGAACGTTTCTCTTTCAGTCATCGACAGGATTTCCCACACCCAATGCAACATCGAACGACGCTGTCAAGGACTACTGGAGCAAACATTTCTTCGGACACAACAGCACGCTTTTCCAAGTTTCTATCAAACAAACCAGGGCAACGCAGTAATTACCAGAAAACGATCGTTTCGGGGAAATCATGTCAACCAAGAACCTACTGAGCTCTCCACCAGCTTAGAACGTTTACGGTTCATCTGCAATTCATTTTACTGTTACCCTACGTCGCATTTTGGCGTCGACCAAAACGCTCGCAGGGGCTGCTGCAGGACTTCGGATGAAGCTATTGGAACACATACACACTCAGTCCACCTTTAAATTCGTTACCACATGTAGAATACTTGTGAACCACTGTTTTCAAATGCGTACACAGTCCACGTCGACCGACAGTGCAATCACCAATCAGAGAGAAAAAACAACTGACTACTCCCCGACGGCCACGCCTCTCTCATCGCTTGAGGTTGTCCAGTCAAGTATTCTACTAAGTCCTTAGACAAACTCTTCGTAAACTTGTACGTCAATTGACGACCGTCGTTCTGTCCTTGGGAGTTAAGGAGGATTAGTCAGCGTATGCTTATAAGCTCAGTGGAATCGATAAAGAGAAATTTTGCCAGGTAATTGGTTTACAAAGCTCAATCTCCGATTGTCAACTCCAGCCTTGCATATATGACGTTGAGGAACTGCGAACATTGCTTCTGGTCGTGTCAGATGCTCATGTTGATCATTGGATTCAAACGAGCAAGAGTAACCATGAAAAACATACGCAGAGTCACTTGATATCAAATAAACTAAGGAAGTAAATGACGTTAGCCGACATGAACACGGAGTGAGGCAAGTAAATTTTGTCAGTTACCAATGACACTTACTTTGTGTTATGTCTTGTTTTGAGCATTAGCTCACTGCCCAGTCGTTGAATACGTGTAGGAAGTGTAGATAAATTTCCGATCAATCGTACACAAATTCCGTCGGCGCAAAGATCTTCTCTATAAAAGCAACATCAACGGGAATAATCACAGCGTTACATTTTTTCCAGTAACTCGCTAAGCTTGTCCGCGGCTAACTGAAGCAGGAATGAAACCTCTTCCGAGGATCGATTAAAATTTTCGACACTAAACGCAAAAACAGTCAGTTCTTTCACTCCCAAATCCTTACACCACCGAAGAGTCTGAAGAAATGGTTGTTTTTACACAGTGAAGGTCACCTCCGACAGTTTGGAAAAGCCTTGCAAATGTCCATCAGAAGTTTTCATACGATTAGTTGCCGCAAAACGTCGATTCCCATCCATAATGATAGCGATGTGCTCCGGAATGGGACCGTATTTGATTAAGTACATGCACAATCTTTGTAGGACGCTATACTGAAAGTCGGGATAGGTCCAAGACATTGATGAGCAGCTGAAAACGGTTGAAGAGAAACTAAACATGGCGAACTGCAGATATAACTACTTTCAGCAACCGAATAGTATACTAACGGAATATGAAACAGAAACATAAGATAAGCTATGACAATTGTTACATCAATTTTATGTGGTCGAACTCAATGAGCAAGAATGCAGTATAGTTCCAACCGGTGATGCTTCTGAACGCTGATCCAAACTTTACATGTATATCAGGCTCGCTGGGCAAACTGGCGATACAATAAGCGACATTTGGGCGACTGTCTTGTTCTCCACTACAACAGCTGAAAGCCACTAGAACTACCTAGTCATTTATGGTCAATAGTAATTACCGGTTAAATTATTGACTGATCTAGTAGGCTTTAAAACAACCCAAATTCGGGTGCTCGCAAGTGGATTGCTATAACCGCTGACAACCACAACCTATACAAAAATTCGAATTAATCTACTTTGTTGTTCTGCGTTTTTCACACGTGTGTGGACATTTAACACAAAGCTTAGTAAAGTAAGCATAGTGTAAAAAGGTGGAGCGAATACAGAGTGGAGCGGAATGGTACATTCGATATGTAATAAAAGATTCACACAAGCACCAGTCATAACGATCCTGAATAGCTGACGGCAGTTTTGGTCATATATGCTCCAAATCTTTGACCTCCAAGCCACAGAGACTCGTTAGGTTAACTGGCGCCAATTACTCCCCATCAGACAGCTCCAGAAATAGCATCGTTACCGTCTTAAACATAAACTTTCCTACATTTGCCGTGGGACAGTATATGCTTACGGGATTCTCAATACCAGATATGTGTACAACGCACCATTGTCAACCGCGTACAGCCATAACTGTAACCGGCCAAATGTCAACAATTCCTTGGGCAGCTATGGGTATGCATCATATCTAGTGGAAAATTGCGATAAGTTGTCTGTACAGTTTGAGCTGATAAGTACAGGCGAAATACTACAAACGTTCTGTAGACTTCAACAGCAACAGTCAAGTGATCAGCATTACATATGATAGACAAAAAAGCGTACAAAATGTACCCATCGTACATTGCAGAAAATCGAGCGAGGTTGAATGCTTAATATGAAACAACTGAATAGCAAAGCTGAATCCAGTATTACAAGTCGGGCCGCCTGACATTAGGATGCGACTACTGTATAACTGTCCACAGTCGGCTAGCGTTCTTACCTGCAAAGCACTTGATCATTTCGTTGGCTTACAACACTGATAAAAACAGTTTCTTCAGTAACACCATGAAATAAGTTCACAGCCTGCCAACTAAGCAGTTCACGCATACACAACTAGAAAGACTTTTAATAAGTTGGAGCCTGTTTCAGTTGCACAAAGGTCTTGATTTTTAGGTGATCCATCTCCGGATATGTTGCGGATGTGAACGGCCACAGAAATAGCCGTCATCAAATGCGTTGGGAAGACAGCTGTATCTCCTGTGAAGATAATTCCTTGTGCTTATTTGAACAGATTAAGTGCGAACTTCCTACCCATCTGTTTAAGCGTAACTAATGTCCATTGAAACTGATTTGTGCATCTTCACTCAAAAGAACTTGTTCTATTTACAATGACTAAGGTATCGATAACGTACAAGTGTACTGTTCACTTTGTTGGTGTTTCTTTTGTTGAATTCAGTGGTTCTTTACTGTTCATCGTCATTCATCTGTAGAACCATCTGAAATAAAAGCGCATATCAACCTCTGGCTTCTGGAAGCGTCTGTTCTGTTATTGAACTGAAGGAAACTGATGAGACAACAGCAACACCATNATTGCTCGTTGAACGCTCGGACGCCCGCCCGAACCGTATTCCTCCAGGCCGTCCGGTTCAACACCAAATCTTCACGCGAATACTAAAGTGCTGCACAACCATGAACAAGAGAGCAAGCCCAGTACGGGAGGAAAGATGAAAAAAGGAGATGGGAAAGGACCTAATTATTATAGATAGGTCTATGTTCAAACATTTGGCAACGAGGTGCCTACACCTTGCAAACAAACAACGGAACTGTAAGTGATAGTAAGGCATCGTCAGCAAGATAGTTCCCTTACGGCTTTTACTGTCCCACATTAGTACGCGCACTTACTTCACAAACAAATCAGCCAAACAACGGCAATATTCATGCCACTGAGTTCGGCTAGCCGCCATCTCACTTAACTCTTCCGACCACCGAATCTGTGAATCGTGAGGTCTATAGCCCGGAAGACGAACCCGACCTACACTGGCCGGGTGCGGTAATATGAGTCTCTGGAGGGCACATTAAAATATGTCAGTGACGAGAATATGAACTACTGGCAAGCTCTAACAGGGGCGAATGTTGGGCACACTATGTTTTTTCGAAAGTGGTTGGCTGAACAGTCTACCGAGATGCGAGCGCTGCAAGTAATCGTGGGTAATATTCAACACACCTCTGGGTTGCCAAAAGAGCAGCGTCAAAGTGAAGATAATCTGCAGTGATACAAAAATCAAAATGGACCAAAACAGGTAAGACTTATGCGAACTGTCACAAACAGAACAATGACAAACGAACAGACAAGGAACATATGCACTACGGACTGTAAAAAGATAGATACGGAGACTAAAATTGGATGCAAACAAGGGCACATCCAAATGAGAGTTGAGATGTACAGAGGCAGTTCTTCGTTGCTTAAATAGTATATTTCACAAACTCTACTGTGCTATCGATACGGGAGGTGGCTAACTGCATCGCGGAATGGTGTCTTATAAATGAACACTTGAATGAAGCATAAGGTTCGGCTATGAAACCCTCCCAGCGACGAAAGTTTCGAGGAATGTTTTGTAAGATTAGCCTCGGCGGTGAGTTTCAGCAGATAAGTGCAAAAGACTTAAATTGAGCGGGATTTAGTGAGCTGAAAACTTATTGCGAAGTTTACTATGCTGTTTAAAGTTAAAATAGTTCGGCGGCCTAAGCCTCGTCATGTTGTATGACAGGTAGGTTCATTTGTGAATGGTATAGTGCANAGTTCCCTTACGGCTTTTACTGTCCCACATTAGTACGCGCACTTACTTCACAAACAAATCAGCCAAACAACGGCAATATTCATGCCACTGAGTTCGGCTAGCCGCCATCTCACTTAACTCTTCCGACCACCGAATCTGTGAATCGTGAGGTCTATAGCCCGGAAGACGAACCCGACCTACACTGGCCGGGTGCGGTAATATGAGTCTCTGGAGGGCACATTAAAATATGTCAGTGACGAGAATATGAACTACTGGCAAGCTCTAACAGGGGCGAATGTTGGGCACACTATGTTTTTTCGAAAGTGGTTGGCTGAACAGTCTACCGAGATGCGAGCGCTGCAAGTAATCGTGGGTAATATTCAACACACCTCTGGGTTGCCAAAAGAGCAGCGTCAAAGTGAAGATAATCTGCAGTGATACAAAAATCAAAATGGACCAAAACAGGTAAGACTTATGCGAACTGTCACAAACAGAACAATGACAAACGAACAGACAAGGAACATATGCACTACGGACTGTAAAAAGATAGATACGGAGACTAAAATTGGATGCAAACAAGGGCACATCCAAATGAGAGTTGAGATGTACAGAGGCAGTTCTTCGTTGCTTAAATAGTATATTTCACAAACTCTACTGTGCTATCGATACGGGAGGTGGCTAACTGCATCGCGGAATGGTGTCTTATAAATGAACACTTGAATGAAGCATAAGGTTCGGCTATGAAACCCTCCCAGCGACGAAAGTTTCGAGGAATGTTTTGTAAGATTAGCCTCGGCGGTGAGTTTCAGCAGATAAGTGCAAAAGACTTAAATTGAGCGGGATTTAGTGAGCTGAAAACTTATTGCGAAGTTTACTATGCTGTTTAAAGTTAAAATAGTTCGGCGGCCTAAGCCTCGTAGTGTTGTATGACAGGTAGGTTCATTTGTGAATGGTATAGTGCATACATTCGGGAATCAGAGTGCCTATACGAAAAACGTTAACAACCCTTTGTAGCTACCCAAGTGAATTTTAGGACAGTCTGATCCATTCTGTTCCAAGCATCTGTATATTAGCTACATTCAGCCGCACCTTGAAAATAAATGTGATTTGACCTCCCTTTCTTGAAACTGACAAATTACTCCTCGAGAACGTTCAGCGATGTGTTTCTAAAGCCGTTCGTAGCTAAGAAACCAGGCCCTAAGAGCCACGTATTGCGAAACCAAATAATTATACACAAAGTTTCCCTTGGCCTACATGTGACTTGGTCCTCGCCTTCTTGATCATCGGATCGTCGGGCCATCCGTGCAACTCGGTGTCTAATATGATAAGAATAAACTGTCTGAAGGGTCACCATCTTAACCTTGAGAAACAACATAGTGTAGGCACGGCTTTTTATCATTACTTTTCCATAAGAAATAGAATGCTTTTTACGAGCATATAGTCTCTGCTAACTATGTTTCCAGCTACAACGCTCGCCTTCGTCGTCATTCTCGGCCTTGGCTCAGATATTCATTACCACCATCATCATAACAGTCATGAACTTGATCAGAAGGTACTGTGGCTCGGGCCGCCACTCACCTCAACAGTGACGTGGAACATCCTAGAAGAGAAGTTGCTGGGAAGGTTTTAATAATACGAGTATAATAATACCAGTAGTATAAGACGCCACTGACTGCAGTACATCACCAGCCCGGATAGTGTTTCCAACTAACCATTTGAATCATCACGAGGACCCCAGTCAGGCAAGCGACACTTGCCCACTTCACTCACTGGAGCAGTCAGGGTCTTTGTATTTCATGACCACGTTGTTGCTTGACCACCAAGAGGTTTTACTCAACTGTTGGTGGTCTCAGTATGTAATATGCGGTACAGCAAATGCTCGGCTGACATGCGGAGTACATTACCCAGCCATTGTAGGCTGTACATCGCGATTAGTTGATCAACTGATCGCGTATCTCGGGCGTTCTAGACTACACACCGGCGAGCGTCCCCATTGCTCACGCTATCAGTCCACTTAATGTGGGTTGATTGGTGGAGACAACGATGGTCAAACACAGCAAGCCTGATTTTAGCCCTGTTGCGAACAAGCCACGATTCCGAAACACAAAGGAAAATAGAACGTACGCAAACATTATATACTCTTAATTCCAGAGACAACCGAACGTTTTTTCGACGTCACAAATGGCAGGCTAGGAAAAGTAGTTCGTGTCTTTGGTATCCACGCTGATATATTATCAACAACATTACAGTCTAACGAGATAGTGATATCCAAGTGTATGAAAATGCCCACAGTCTCGAACGGATTACCCACAATAAAGACGGTAGGAGTGGGAATACCCTATTCTTGAGGCAGAACTTTGTACTTTGAAAGTGCGAAGCATACTCCACACAAGCCACCCCAGCCACTCACTTTGTCTAACATGATCTGTATGTCTTCGGCAGATAGGCGAAGTAAGGCAACACCATCCGCACACTCCAGGTCGACCAACCTAGTGCCAGGAAGAAGCTCAACATCAAACTGACTGGGCTCATCAAATGAGATTTCTAGAATGTCGACTATCACAGGAACGAGGAAATCGGAGACCGTTGACGAACACCACTAGAAGCAATGGACGCCCGAGAAAGTTGTGCATAAACTGTCACCCCGCTTGCAGAGTGAGCATACAGTGATCTCATAAGGTTCATGTATTTCCTTGGTACTCCCTTGCGAAGAAGACAGTTCCACAGAATGTTACGAGCACCTGTATCGAGTGGCCCCTGGGATTAAAAAGACCACGACCGCCGGCTGCCCATTTGAGTGTCGATGTTCCAACATCCGATACAGGGTAGAAATGTGATTAACACACTTTCGACCAGGTCGGTCCGACCTATACTGTTACCTTGGCGAGGTGGTCGGGCTTGTGTNAATGTGACAGTTCGCCGGCGCGTATTCCGGAACGCTCGGGATGCGCGATCAATTGGCCAACTGATTACGTTGCACAACTTGCGATGGTTGGGTCACGTGCTCTGTATGCCAGCTGGGCGTTTACCGTACGGGGCATTACATACTGAGGCCACCAACAGTTGGGTAAAACCGCGTGGTCAACCAACAACGTGGTCACGAAATATGAAGACCTTGTCTGTTCCAGTGAGCAAAGTGGGCAAGCATCGCTTGCCTGGATGGTGGTGTGTCGCAGTCAATGGCGTACCTGTATCTATACCATTTCTAGTTCTTCCGCTTGGTCTTCTTTGATATTTGTTGACCTTCTTAGTAACGTTTCTTTCTAGGATATTCCACGTCACTGTTGAGGTGATCGGTGGCCCGAGCCACAGTACCTTTTGGTCAGGCTCATGGCTATTATGATGATGACCAAGTCGGAATCCTGTCTGCTATTTGCGTGTCTAACTTTCTGTGGACTTGTTGAATCGACGTAAAATGGAGCCAGTAAGTAACTTGTACGCAACGGACACCAAATTGATGCCTCTGTTACTGTCAGATAGACTTCGGGCTCCCATTTTGGAAACGGAAACTACTGTTGATCATCACTAAGCATGAGGCACATCTTCAGCTCCCTAAATCATCTGGAGAAGCTTTGTCGGCTCTGATATTAACCTGTCCGCCATCATCCTTGCAAAGAGAGGGGGTCTGATCCAGGAGCCTTGGTACGCCCCAATAACCTAAGCTCCAGGGCCACCTCTGTTAACGAAGGGGGACCGTCTGGAACGCAGTAACTCACCATTCAGTTCCCCTCGTCCACATGGTCTGTTTGAGGCAAGCTGAACTGTTTCTCAAAATGTTCAGCCCACCTGTCAGATCAGCGCGATCGACCGGCGATAAGTGAACGGCCTTTTCGCGTATGGTCTCACACCGACTCGATGATCAGTAGAACCACGGATCAGGAAAAAAAGCTCTGCTATTATAACATGGAAAGGCTTGTTCCATCTCTTTCGACTGTTCGACCAAGTGGTGGTCATGGTCTTTGCACAAGCTTTGGGTCAATTTACGTTTAAGTTTTTCACGGTCATCATATTCCGAACCAGATGAAATCGAGATACACCTGTTCATGAGGTTTATCGTTGTGCCAGAAATCCCACTTCGTCACAACTGCACAGCTCTTTCTGAACATATCTTCTCATAGCATGCTTTGACAGCTGCTGTGGTTTATTCCCCGTGTTCGTTAGGATTTCTCGACTAATCCGAACTGGGCAAGTTGTTCGCCAGTGCTTCCTGGTAAGCGTTCTTTACAAACCCTTCGCTCGAATGTCAGAACCTTACATTTACGGGCGTAAGTCCTCTCGGTAAATGAGAAAACGAATCAGGCACGCACAACAGCATGGTCCGAGTCCAGGTGGTTGATCCAAAAGGCACGACAGTGCTTAACAAAGTGGTGTAACCTGTAATTAACTGCCATATGATCCAACTGTGTCCACGGCTGAGAAGCACATGGAGGTCTCCAAGTAACACAGTGCCTCTTCCTGTGTTGGAATGCGGTGCTCAAAATATACAGACCGTGGGATGCGCACAGCTGTAGTGGTCTTTCGTCATTGTCAGTGCGTTGTGCCCGGACACGAAGCATACCTCCCAACCGCTTCTCATCCGGAAAAAGACGACCAAGCTGAGCATTTAAATCGCATGATGATGCTTGAATGCTTATTCTGCCTCAGAAGGTCAACAAAGGCGTCAAAGAATGCATCTTTGGTAGCATCCGAACAACCGTCTGTTGGAGCACACGCCGATGTACTGAATAGACAATGTCTTTCTGATTTGCGTCGACAGACTTTAACCGATGTATGGAGTCTGACAGCGCACAATCGACTATTCACTGGGATCCAATCGAACAAACATTGCTCTGCTCGGGAACTCAGTGCGATTCCCACTCCAGCTTGACCGCGAGATTCAGCTTCGGCGTCACCAGAAACCCTGAGACAGAAGCGCTTGGATCGACAGTTATCTAGAAGTGAACTCAAATGCATAACTGTGCTAGAATCGTAGACTCGCGTCACCGACACACAGCACACATCAAGCTCCAGACTTGAGAGAGTACTTGCCAGGGCAGCTTGCTGACCGACTTGTCGGAGAGTGTGGACATTGAAGGCGCCAATGTTTACAAGTTGTCTTGACTTCAGAAAAAAATTATCACCTAAGGGCGCAGAGAAGACGGAAAACTTGGAGGGTAAGATTAAAGTAGAAAGACGTAGTGGATGAATAATATCACTTTCTGAAAAACGATAAATTCTGATACTTCCCGGCCGTTTGTGCTGCAGATAGAGGGTAAAGTGGGCAACGTCGCCCAGAGTTTCTGACTCCAAAGTCTGACCTGCGAGATATAGGTTTCTCTTGGGGGACCCTACCCGGAGCCAATGACTCAAGAGTCNCCAAAGTCTGACCTGCGAGATATAGGTTTCTCTTGGGGGACCCTACCCGGAGCCAATGACTCAAGAGTCTGAATTGCATGATTGCTTGTCTAGCCCGAGAGCGTAGTTAATAGGACGTTAATACATGATTCTTATCACTCATGCGTGCAGTGGATGCATTGTAAGCTACGTCAGGCTTTTGGGTGATACCGGATATTTCTCAACCCTAGTGGATAATACGCCGCCAGTCACGGTCAACCGTTGGGCGATCGCAATGCTCTTTGTTTTGGGGTACTTCTTCTAATCCCTTCTCCCTGATTCGGACGACGGCAGTGCCACAGCTATGCAGATAGTTCCGTTTTATGTTTATAGGATCGTGTCCTACTAGATAAGCACTCCTACGTGGCCAGTAGTGCGAAGCAGAACCTCATGAGTGCACCTGCTTTCCATTTGACTACTCCCCTTTGGCTTGTCTGATAAGGTTGCACCTGGAATTACTGAATTCCTAGTCAGCATAGCTCTCCAGATCGATGCACTGCACAAATCTGACCACCACGTCAAAGTAACAGAATAGGTCCAGAGTTCACATGCTCCATTTGTTTTTCACATTTTAGCATCTCCACGCTTGACTGTGATTTCACGCATCGAGGTAGGGAACTCTCAAAGATGTTCTCTACTTCGAGTACCACTTCATTAATCAACCGGTCGGTGATTCTCACAATAGAGTTTTTCCAGCCTTATGCTAACCTATGATGATGATGATGATGATGATGATGTTCGGCAAGCGTAGTCAGAAAACGGATGACCCTACTAACAGACTATCTATATAAATTGAAGATTACCCACAAAGGATCGAAGCCATCACAGTTCCATAGGCATTTCAATCAACCCCTTTCAAAAAGAGGCATTATACCCGAGTTTCACTCTTTTTAGAGTTCGTCAGCAATACACAACCTTGCTACGACCGGGACTAAAACTTCGACCACGCTTTCAAAGGTGGCTGGCGGGAATGTAACCCTCTGGAGACTTACTACGACTTTCGTCACAACTCACGGCACATGCCCTAGAACAATCGTCTTACACCCAATAGTCTCTATCATCAAGAAGTAAGGCCGTCCGGTGGTGAATGTCATTTTTGATTTCGTATGCCTCTATTTTCTGTAGAAATGGACCGTGTGGTACCCATTCAAACGTCCTATCAAAATCTAAGAAAGTGACTTTATTATCAGACCGTGACCTCCAGCGTCCGTTTAGTTGTTCGTGAAGAGCAGTCAGTTGGTTTCACGGGACTCGTTTGGCAATAAGCCGTATTGCGATGCAAAGATGATATTGTTGTCTGAGTCATGCTTTACAATTGCCCGTTTAGGGAATTTACAAAATTTCACGTAAAATACTTGTTATATTCATTAGTCTATAGTTTGTAAGAAATTGCCGATCACAAGACCAGTAGGTAGAGATGAATGTAGCTTCTTTCCATTCCTCGCGAATGATGCTAGCAGGGAAATTCGTCCCCAAAAAACGGTTTTTCAGTTGCGGAGGACGCTCCTTTCTATGTTCGTACATGAACCTCGTCCAGATCCACTGAAGTAAAATGGGTAAGCCTAGAAAGCAAAATATGTACACTGTAGTTTGGGAATTCTGTAGATAAGAGGTTTAAATTCCTGACTCAGTTTTAAGCGGCAGCCTACTGATCCTTGAGTAACTCGGCGACGGCGTTTATTTCTGAAATTATTCTACACCTCCGTTGATGCAGCGAAATTATTGGGACAGTGGCACGTGTGGATGGCAGGCTTTTGTTTGTGCCGACTGTTCTGAACACTCCTGTTTGCTCTCTGACATATGTACGACTGGTTTCCGACTTGCACCGTTTGCAAATTTTACAAACGTCCTCCGTGTCTTGGGGTTTTATCGGTTTGTTTTTGCCCAGCGAAGAATTGCTCGCCGCTGTCGAGAAGGCAACGAATTCCCTCGATTTACCGAGTCTGAAGAGCCCATTAATAAGCTGCGTGGAACGTAAGGCAAATGAGGCTCGTGTAACGTACTTTTTATGCTCCTATCCCGAGATAACCGAACTGACGCCTCCATCAAGCCTCCTGAGGTCATCTGTCAGGCTGTCACAACCGGCCCGCTTGAACTCACGTACCAACGGCTTCTTCGCAGTTTTCTGCATTCAGTAACAGAAGGAACCGACAGATAGAATCAAATGATCACTGTGGTCTAGTGGAGTTTCGGTACTAATCTGGTTGACGTAATGTCTCGTTTGTGATCACGTGATCTAGTAAAGAAGGAATCTGTCCTGGATGGCATCTCGTTGCAGACTTCACGTGTGTCCATGCTTTCGGTTAATAACAGAGCTGAGTCGTAGTCATCTTCTGCAACCCGATCAGAACCATGTGACCAGGACATTTTTGGAGCGTTAAAGTCACCTATGACAAGCAGATGAGAAGAATACTGAGCAGGAATAAATCCGTCCAACTGGGATAGAAGGATCTTCTATAGGTGGGATCTAGGGTGATCGGTAGATACCTAAAAAAAGCAAATCATGGTTACAGAATCTGATTTTTAACCAACTAGCACCAAACATAGGGGATATATTGCTTTTGCGTAAAAGATGGGGGTTAACAAGACTGATGTAGAAAGATAACTCTCACGCGTCCCCTCTACAATCGAAAGGCGAGGTCAAGATTAGCTGTTTTTTAACCTCTTCATCAACCAGGTAATCAGTTCGTGTAGTAACTTATTTTCAAAGAATATTGAGACACCAGACACATACATACTTAAACGTGAACTAGACGTATGTTAGAATAACCCGTTTTCTATTTTGCATTAGTGCAGAGTATGATTCTAGTTCTTCCTTCTGAGGTACCTCAGATTCGTGCACTCTTTTCTTACTTCTTTCCACCTCCTAAATTCTTGTTCAAAAGGAATGCTAGAAAATCCAACAGGACCATGACACTTCTTAAGCGGCTATTGTGAATAACACTGCGATGTAGCCCTTTTCTCTCCCAAAAGAACGTATTACTTGAGGCTTGCAACGAAGTGTTATAAAGACCACTATGAACGCACGCCAATTCCTATGGAGAAAGGCCTAATAAAAAAGTACATACCCACTCAAGTTTCTGAAACTGCGGGGGGATTTGTTGCTTATCCCTCCAATCCTCAAGTCCCCGAGCCACTCTTGCAGAGCCTTATTTAACGCCTGTGGAAACACTACCTTGAAGAATCCCGTTGTCAAACTGGAACCTTAGCGCAGCCGACTAGAATATCCTCATTTCTTTTTCTTGCTGTGTTTATAAAGCTGAGGACTCTACCTGACAGTTTTGTCCCCATACATTTTCTCTGCTTATAAAGCTCATTTGCATCGGTTTTTCCTTTCGTAGCTCGCATACTGCATCTATTTTTTTACTGCCAATTTATCGTTCTTTTTCTCCTTGATTTGCTTTCCTGAGATACGGAACGCGATAATGTTTCTGCCTGTAAATCTACAGAGTTTAATTTTGGTCTTCGCTCGAATACGCCGGCTTTGTTCTGTTCCGTTGTCAACAACGGCAAGTATATTGGAGTGTGTGCAGCACTTTGAGAATAATATCGCAGTAAGTTTTCGAAACACCATGTGTATGTCCGTTGACAGACCTCTTAATAATTTCTACGGAATGTGGGACAGGTCTTGACTTAATTCTTATTTCCCCCTTTCATTTGAGACTGACAAAGAATCTTTTCATCTTCACATATCTAGATTATTTACCAGATCGTAATAAAAAGCTTTTACCGAGTCCGTTCAATTTCCTCGTTATAAAGTATATCAATCAGTCAGACAGTCAAGTGCGCAGGACGCTTACAGCAATGGTCAGATGTACCCACGTTGTTCGCGTCAGTGTGCAGAAGGGTGTCGGAACCCAAGAATTCTAACAATCAGGTGTTTTGGAAAGCCTGCTCGACGATCAGATCAGACGTTATCTGTGGGCGCATAAATTCGTATCCAAGCAACATGGATCTCGCCTAAATCATTCGCATATTGATCAATTGCTGTCAGCCGGTACAGTATAAGCACCGTTCTAAACTTCGACAAAAGCATTTGAGTTGATCTACCATCTAATTCTTCTGGCCAACACTGGGTCCAGTGGTATCTCTAGCCGATTGCTAGTTTGGCCTAGTGGCTACCTATCGGTCAGAACCTACGGAGTCGTATCTCATGGAGTGGACTCTACCGCTCATTGCCCCTTCAGAGACGTGCCACAGGACTAGGCACTAAGCCTTCTGTTGGTTCTCATATTCAACAACGCCGTTCTTAGCATACGTTGTCAACGTTCGGAGTTCACGAATGATCATAAAATTCGGTTTTCTATGTTCACTTTATTAGACGGTTCATTCTGACCTAATATTTACAGGCAGTTTCCATGGCAGGTGCAGAAACTCTCTCACTCCAACCTAACTGAATGTTTATGTGCGCTTTTCAGAGTACCTCAGGGGTGCATTACACAGTCGAAATTCCTCCCGTTCTCTCTCGTACCAGTGACAGTTATACAGTGTTGTAGCACAGATCCGACGGCTCAATTCGCGCAGTCGGACAGGACTTACGTAGTTTGCATTCAATTTGTTTTTCCATAGTCTCGTCCCATTCAAAACAGGGAATGTCAGCCCACTTCACCAAGGCACCAGGCTCATTGTAAATCTTCATAGGAGAACCGCAAGATGAGTGACTGTGGGACTATGGTGACTGCAAAAGACGCTTCGCCTGCTACGTCGTTCATTACATAAAGTCCCGTACAGGCTATGTTAAAACAGAACCACGAACACCTTCACTCAGTTGCATGGCTGAAATGTATCTATACATATGGCGCAGCAGTACATTGCCACCTGCCTCGCTGGCACTTCCCCCACAGTGAGTACACACCATTCCACTAGTCGCTTCTGGTCTCTCCTCTTCCTGGCGTTGAGATCTGCCCTTTGATTCTCGAGAGTAAGCACTATACTACTGACAAAGGAAGTTGCCTGTCACGGTGAGACTAGACCTTGACGTGGTGTGACGTCTTGCGCATCTCGATGACCTTTTGGGCTAAACTGCACAGAGTTACTCATACCAGGCAGGCCAACAAGTAGAGGTCTGACAAACCACAGTCTCCTGGTCCTCCAGGTTGGGGGTTGGAAGATGGTTGGCATCTCTACCTGAAAGACGTACCATTTCTGGTACGCTGCCACCCACCCGCTGCCTTGCGGTACAGTCTTCTGAGCCAAAGGCTGTGGTTGAGAAACCTAATCGTTCTCCTGTCTAGGTCTGGGCGTCCTGGCAGTATCTCAGCCCACACACAACCATGAATAC
>QNGE01004998.1:0-50976 GCA_008508345.1 Paragonimus westermani | reverse complement strand
TGGCAGGTAAGCATTAGTGTGAACCACTAATGTATTGTTGTCCATGATGATGTTGATGATCACAGGCATGCATTACATACAAAAACCGGACCGAGTTGTGACGTGAACAGGTGTCCAGAGGGACTGCAATTTGTCGGGGATCATTTGACTAGTGGCGTAAGTCCTAGATTCAAAGCTCTCCCGAACTGCATACACCGTGCTACTAACTTGTCTGCTGGCTCCAGCCCGAAAGTTGAAGTCAAAAATGGGAAATTCAAATCACCAACCCAGCCCGTCTCACACATTATAAGTCAGGCCACTTTCAGTTCCCGGGGCATTTGGGTTAGCTGATCAGGCAGAAGCGAGGGAGAAGACAAACGGTCAGTGAACGACCGCGAAACATCTTGCTTACAAGAAACAACATCCACCCGAAAAGCACCTTCACTGACTCGGTACCTAACACTAACCCGAAGCCAATGGCAGTCAACGAAGCCCTGTTGATTGAGCAACCACAACTAATGTTATGTGCACAAAAGACATACAAACAAGTTACTACTTATCCTCCTCTTGACATTTTGGCTTAAACTCTCCATTCTGTCCATGCAATCGTTGTAATTATTCAGACTGGTTTCCAGTAGGCGGCAGACGTGGTGAAATAGAAGTCAGTTTCCAACAATAGATGCCCTACTGTTGTCCCAAAGAAGTTCCCCTAATGCGAGACCTTGTTTTTGGACCACCCCGTTTGAACCATTTTTCTGTGATGTGGTGCTCACAGCGAATAAATTGCCACAGAGTCTGTGAAAATGAACACAGATGAAGAAAATCACATCCACGGTTAGCCCAGCCAAGGATGGTTTCATTGCGAGCAACTATTAAGTGCGATGTACCGCTGCCCACAGACCTTACTAACCGTCATCACAGTTGTGGTAAGTGGACCCGAAGCAGTAAGGCCCTCGTGTAGATGGCAAGAAACAAAGTAAGATGGAGATAGCTAATACTTAATACTAGGCAATAACCCGAATTTAAAGTTCGGACAGTCTAGGGCCTAACTTGCACGTGTTTTTACATGGATGGGTTTCCAGTAGGTTCGTTATGCAGTGTAGAGTACCGATATATGTTCACCTCATTAGAATTGTAGCTCTGAAAGTGGTTGTCAAGTAAAGAGAAAATGGCGGGGAAATTGCTGTAAAAGCTGTTGTCATCATCATAAACAGTAATACATCAGTGGCTCTCACTGATGTGTAAGTGCCACACAAACATGAAGAAAAACGGCAAACCCTGTACAGGAAGAGAGGAGGAAAGAAAAAGGGGGAGGGGAATGCATCTGAGTGCAAAAAATAGCCACTTCAGCATCCAAACATTCAAAATCAAGGTGCCTACATCTGGAAAACAAACAACCGAGCTGGAAGTGAAAGTAAGGCGTCGTCAGCAAGACGGTTTCCTTACGGTTTTTCCTGCCCCACGTCACTAAATGCACTTAATTCACAGACAACTCGGCCAAACAAAGAAAACATTCACGCCACATCACGCCACTAGACTCGGTTAGACACCATCTCACCTAACGTCCCCAGCCACCGACTCTCGGAGTTGTGAGGGCCCCAACCCGGGAGACGAACCCGATCTACAGTAGCCAACCCCTTCGTGAACGATTACATTTCTCTATGCCAGGTCATCATCTGTCCACCTCGCAACTTGCGCCAGTCGACCGCAGTGTCGACAAAGGGGGCCCAGTGTGGCAGATGACTAGCTGGCATTCCTAATACTTGACCAAACCGCCTAAGTCTATGCAAACGCAAGGAGTGAACAAAACAACTTGTTTGACAATCAGTGCCAAACCCCTGCTTCTTAACCTTTGCGTTACTTACTCACTGGTGCCATCCGATACGAGCAACTGAACACAGAAATCGGTGGTAAGTTACCTGAACACGGTTGGCCTCTTCTACTCTCAGCGGCCAAGTTTCCCTACCGTAAATTAATACAACTCCCACTGTTGTCTTGTATACGTGACCCTTGAGCTTCAGAGAGATACCTCTCTGTTGCCACGGGCATCTCAGGTTAGCGAACACCACCCAAGCCTTAGGGATACGCGCTTCCATTTCATCCCCTACACTTCCACCGACGTTCGCGCAGCTTCCCAGGTACACAAACAGGTCAACAACCTCCATGACTCTAGTATCTAACATTGAATCTACGGAATTACAACAATCCTGCAGATGCACTTTGCATTTTGAGGCTGCAAACCGCATTCCGAAGTATTAGACAGAACGCGAAATGGCGTACAATATTGTTTATGCTGCTTGGAAGTTGTCATACAGAAACACCTTGTCGTCAGCATAATCAAGATCAGTCAGTCTTCCACCAGGTAGGAGGTCCACGTTAGCATCTTGTGAGTACCGCAGAGTCCTCGAATATTTCGTCTATGACAAAACTCAACTTGCTGTCCGCTTGGTTATTGAGGTGTATATTGGAGCGGTAACCCTGTCTCTTACCGCTGGATATTCAATAAGAAACGTTCAGTTAAGTGCCAATCACAACTGGGTTTGGAGCCTGGTCAGAGTTACGACGAAATTCAGCCGACTCACAAAGAACTTGGCCCGTAAAAGATGAGTTAAATTTAGAGAAGGGCGGAAACTAACAGTACCGAAACTGACCGTTACACCGTTTGTCTCTGAAGCGTTCTGCCTCTAGAGTCAGTAGCGGTGATCAAGCGGTGGCAGCTTTCAAATTCCTGATGAAGTGAGCGCTCCCAAGAAAGACCCCTCGATGTATAAGGAGATTGACTTAGTAAAGCACCTGGTGGACAATAAAAAGAGACGTGAGCTTGTCGACGGACTTGTTTTATGGAAAAGCTGGAAAGTTACAGGCAGATCTCACAGGTGGACGACAAGAATGGCGAAGACATCCTAGGTAAGCATGGAAAAGATATAAGCGTGCCGCTAGACGTGAAGGCCTCCTCTGTATTGAAGATTCCCAACTGAATGTATTGAGCCTCAGAGGTTCACGAAAAGAGCGTGAAGAGCTGATTACGATGGCTAAGGCGAACCCTAAGGGGCACAACTAATTTTATACAACGACCAACTGTACAGAGATATACTCATGTCTTAGCAGAACCACGTGCTGAGCAAAAATAAAGGAGAGCGGGGGTACAGTGGTTTCGAAACTTTAGTTGAGAAGGCTGCACCTTGTATTTTGTTCTAAACCGTGAGGTTTGTACACACACTTCTTCGCAATGTCAAAAAGTGAAGCAGAAGACATGCCAACGCATCTAGACAATCCATAGGCATTAGCAACGCAGGATCTCTCGCTGAAACGCTTAAGCCGCTACCTGCTATATTGGAGAAACCACAGCGAGGGAGCCCAGATAGTCTTTGTTGCGGCAATACACAAAAAACGTCATAAATGCGAACCCGACAACCATCGGTTGATAAGGCTTACTAGTACCGTCTAGAAAAAGTGCTGCGTCACCATACGGTAACCTGTCTAGTGGATCTGGGGCTATTGAGTAGAATGTGACAATTAAGCATCAGTGTGAACCATTGATGTATTGCTGTTTGATGATGAGCACAAACTAACGTAGGCTTGTAGCAGGGTAGTGATTGTGAGAACTGAATTGCTTTTGGAATGAGACATACTCGAATCATCGATTATTTCTACAGATGGGGACCTAACGGTCTGACATCCCAACCGAACACTGGCCGTAAGATATCCTGACATTTGAAATTCTATGTGGCGACGGGAACTCGGCTCCTTGAAGAAAACCAGTGGAACCCTTAAATACTGTCACTCCGTTTCCCCGTGTACGCGAAAGACACGTTAGTTGGCTTGGAGATTACCTTATGAAATATATTTGAGGTCCTGAAGCTTTTTACGCTTGAGAAGAGAACACCAGAGGACTTCATCTGAATTTTCAAGTCCGCCTAACACTTTGCTGCAGTAGATTTGATTAAGATAACGGTCTCGTCGATTTAGTCGTTTCTGCGTAATTACGACAAGAAGCTACTTCGCAAAGTAGTAGATGGTAAGTATACAGATCTCAATAAACTAGACATCTGGAAGACATTCTTTCTGAAATTGGACCTAGAGGCCCGAAGAGATCAAATGCACTTTAACTGACCACGCCATTATTGTTACTATTTTCTCCCACTCCCGCTATATCTCGAGACATTTCTCGTATCCTTGCTCTTAAATTTTGTATCAAGCTTCTTAGCATGGGTTTCTCGTTCTTACCTTAGGAGTTTTAACCATTCGTTTGCTTACATGAAGCGGTTGGCATCGTGCACTCCTTCCGCTGGTTCAGTCAATAGATCTAGTCCATCAAGCAGTTACTTATCCTCTGAAAATACGTGAATCATTTGAAATTAAGGCACCCGATATCCACATATGTTGATACAAAAGATCTGGGGAAACCCGGTTGAGATCGCCAACGTCCTTAAAACTTGACCAACAGACTAGTTCTTACCTTAAGTCCACTATTTCCGTATGTTCATTTGTGGAGTGGTGCCATAATTTGTTTGCTTAAAACAACGAAGCCGATATTGTACTCAGCAAAAAGATGTGGGCAGTAGTGACTCCAATGAAACAGTTTGGGAAGCACAGTGAACAAATCAGTTGGAAAGCGAGATTTTTATTAAGGTTTACATCTTAATGTTCAATAAGCGCGAGATTGCAAGGAACGTCTCCATGGGTGACGCTTTGGGGATGAGGCTTGACAAAATGCAAAGCATATGACGGTACTTGTACGCCTACAGGGAAAAAAATTTGCATGGAACACCAAATTGTGTTAATTTATTTACATTGCCTGAATCAGGCACTATATCATATTATACTCGGACATGTTTCAATCCCGTCATGTATTCTCACCGAAACCACAAAGTTCTCTTTCAATGAACTCACACTGTGTTATTAGGTGAAGGCTTGGCCTATAACGGGGATTCCTGGGTGGTCACTGACGTTACGTGGAGGCTGTTACGAATGAAATACCACTTTACCCACTGCCCTCTTCCCAACGCCTCCTAAGAGACTCCACGAAAACGCAAAATGTAGGAAATAGTAGAAAAAATACGTTAGCACAGGACCAAAACAATATGAATCGTAGTGCACTGTTTCAGCGATGCAAATTATCATATTATTGCATTACATACACACTCATTCTATGCCTGCAACCATATAAACCTATGCCTCCTGCGCATTTTGTCGCACCCATAGGTCCCAACCACGTGCAGATTTCGGTGATGTTCAGACATTTACTTTCAGAAGAATTATTTCATGGGATGCTCGTTTCGAAGATGTTTCTCATGGCCCGCCAAAACCCACAGGAAACCGTGCAATCTCGGCGGGCCATGTGCTACATGGGATAGTCAACATCGTTATTATAACCCCATATATGGGGTGTCTAAAGGGTCGTCGCAGAGAGCCACGAACGAAGTGATACTTCACTTTTAACCATCCTGAGCAATACACGTGGTCCCGGGGTAAACGCATTAAACGTCCAATAAACCTTAGTATGAACCATGCAATTTAAGCTTACGGCCCTCAGACTGCCAACGATAGACTTCATGTACAGACTACAGCATTGTTGTTACAGTAATTGTCGCAAGTCTCCGGAAATTTTTGTATCGTACGGTTAGTGCGGATATATGAAAAATATAACAAGTAGGGCACTTCACTGACTTGCTTAAACGTTGCAACCACAGCATCCCCTTCGAAACAGACAAAATAAAAATTCGGATGATCTATTTATTGGCTAACTTGTACTACAAGGACGTCGGCCCTCATTTTTCGACAAGTTTAGGGCCCTTATATTCACAGCCAATGGAACTTATGCACTTTGCAAAACCCAATGCAACGTATAGAGGGGTAAGCATTATACCAAAGTAGGCAAACCGTTCCTGAATTTTTATTAATATAATCGAACAGAAAGTTACCCATTGAGATAACCTGGTTTTTGACTTTATGACGATCGGGAGGTAACCCCTTACGGGCTGATCCGTCAGGACACGTCGCGAACGCAAAAACATACTAAAAGGGGAGCAACCGAAAATCCTCTCAAACGATTAGAAAACTTGAACAATTTCATAATACACACAAATCGATATGAACCAATGAGAACCGAGTGAGTCACTGAGATTATTCTAAGATACAGCGGTCATGAGAGAATACTCTGTTACATTCATTACGGCCTTAATCATGGCGCGCGGTTCAAATATCACCAGTGTAACGCGCAACCGAAACCAGCGAGCGCGCACGGATTGAATTTGAGTTGTGTAACGGGGCGTGCTGCTGTGTTGTCGGTGCCGTTTTGGCTGTCGTTTGTGTAAGTCGTGTGCATGGCTTACTGGGCCTTCGGCTCATGTTTGTTTGTATTGTTCCTCTTCTCAGAACCGTTGTTCGAACCCCTACTTCGGAAGAGCGCTGTCCCCTGGTGCGTCCACTTTGCCCGAAGGTTGGTCCGCGAATTTACGGGCATCCAGAGTGGAGTCGGCTGGCTTGCATGTTACACCAGCTTCAGTTGATTTGATCGATTTCCGCGACTTCGTCGATTAGTACACTTGCTCCATGATGTAGGATTGAGTCGTTCAGTTGCAGTCGGATTGTTGGCTGCGATATCCAATGGACGTTCTTTGATCCGGAAGACAATTTTTGAAGGTAGGGGATCAAAAGTGCCAAAGGCAGAGTGGAGTCACGAGTCTAACAACGTTTTGGTTAGGTACGTATCTAAAAACGTCTTGAAACGATTTCTGAAGACGCAATTAGTGGTCCCAACAGGTAGGCCTCTAAACTGATTGATAACGGTGTCTAGCGGACCGAAACATTACGTAAAACACATATATTAATTTGTTTGATTAATCTAGTTTACATATTGAACGCAAACCTAAAATTGAAGAAGGTAGAAATTACGGAGAACAACAAAAACCGTGTGGTATGAAGTGCTCTACAAACGTCGCAAACCCATCCCCCTAGAGCGTTGATTAGGATATGAGACGACCTAAAAAGAATATCCAGAGATGTAGCGATTTATACTTGGGTTCGAGGCAGAAACTCAGGGTTTTCAGCTCCAGCAGGCCTCTCTCACCTCGGTGTCAGTCGGGCTGTTATTGAGAGCTAGGTGAAGCATCGCTCTTGTGGACTACGGTACACGCCAAGAACAGGTAAGTGCGAATCAAGCAGCGCTTTAAGGCAAACTCCAGAGGTCCTGCTAAGAACTTTAGAGGCACGGCTGTTCCGGAGATCAACAACCCTGTAAGAAGAGAACTCCTCAAGGAATGTCCAAGGATGGAACCTGGAAAGCTTCCTGTAATGCCCTCGTCAGCCGTCGTCATTCGCTACAACGAAGAGCCGTTACACCAGACCTACTCTAAAAGGGACTGTGAAAATTAAATCACTGTGGAGTCGTCGCGATTCAAGTGTATACAACCCAAGAATTCCAAGTCAATACTCGTCCTTGTATGAACCCCGTAAAACGTTCGAAACGCCTTCCTGTGCACACAGAGGGACGTGCGCCTGATCATTCTGGGAGCGGCAAATCCCGTTTTTGCTGTCACTTCATGGTTATACGCGAAGGATAAGTTAGACGGCAGCTGAATGTCCAACTTTTCCTCGAGTTCAGTTTTCGTGATATATACTGTGCTGAGCACACGATGAATCACGAACGAATTGGCAGAATCTCCATCGAGTGATATGTGGGCACATTCATGGCCATTTAGTAGGAGACTCGAATCAATTGACCAGCATTTCACTGCGTGAGGATCCATTCGTAATGGAGTGTGATGAGTAGCTTTCCGGATATTCAGGTGGTAGACTAATAGGAGGGCTCTGCTAGAAGTGTCATCCGGAAGGCCGTTAATGCAAATCAAGAATAACACACGACCTAGCAATGACCCGTGGGGAACTCTAGGGGAAATGAAATAGAAAGAAGGAAGGTCTGATCTGGTTTTAACTCCGTAAGTTCTTTTTAGCAAGAAAAGAGTCAATCCAACAGATAACCTCTTCTTGAACACCACAGACTGTCGTCTGACGATGACTGACGTGTGAGACAAGATCAAAAGCTTTGGCGAAATCAAAGAAGATAGCATCTGAGATGAAGCTACTGTCCTTGGCCTCCGTCGGACTGTCCATGAAAATAAACATGTTTGTTGTGCATGACCGGTCAGTAAGGAAGTCATGCAGGGTAGAAGAAAAAAGTCGTTTTCCTAGGAAGTGTTTGAGAATGATGCATTTCAATAGGCTCTTCACTACCCTGTACGATTGGCCGAACGCTAGCCGGAGAGTGCCACTCGCCCACTTTAAATATGAGCGTGACCGTCGCCTTTTTCCATGCGCTAGGGAGAACGTCAGCCCGGGGTGTCTGTTAAAACAGCACACAAAGGGGTTTCGTCAGACTTGTAGCTGCCTCGTTGAGAATTCCGAGATAGATCTCGTCAGGACATAGTGTACTGCATTAATTAATCATGAATGAAAATGAGTAGCGGAAACGCGACTGTACCGCGTGGTTGCCGCAAGTTCTGCAGCGGTGGTACTGGATGACAGTAAGAGGTGCGACGTTATAGACCCCCAAGTTAGTGCTATCTGAATAACTCAGCCAAAACTGGTGTGTTGGAAGAAGTCTTCTCGTCGAGCAGTGGCAAAGTAAGAGTTGAAGGTTTGTTCTCTCCTAGTCGTGGCATATGCTCAAATAAGAAGCTATGTTTCCGTGGCCTATGGGGAGTACCTGTCCTTGAAAGAGTTCGGTGTGTTCACGGATTTTCCGCTTGCACCTATCGCGACAATATAAGACGCACTTGGGCCCCTCTGAGTCTCACGTGGGCCTGTGGTTTGAGACATGAAAACGGTCATCAAGAAGACGACATATTTTGCACGGAGGGAGCGGCCAATAAGAGGAATTGTACAGTTTGTGGGCTACAAATTAGTCGTCCGCTTTCCGAAGTGCGCTTCGAATCGCAGGTTATTCTTGGTCCATTGAATCGTGATGAAGAGAAAATGAACCTAGTTGGCTTCTCAGGGCGTTAGAATCAGCCTGATCAAATTTCGAACTGCGGATCTTTTGGTTGGTTGCTGTAACCGGTGACAGATTAAATCAAAGATTAGCACAGAGTATTCACTGCGTCCAATTGGTAGCTTGGTAATCACTCTATCTATCAGGCGGCTCTCATTAGTGATGAATAGGTCAAGCACAGAGCAAAGCAGAGAATAGCGATGCAGTGTGTGGTCTTTTGACAAGTTGTGTGCACGCTACCCGTCGTATCGGCGTTGGTAGAAAAGTCTAGAACTCGATGCCATGTTTATCTTGAGTGCGCTAAAGTTGCCTATGATAAGCAGGTGACAGGCGTTATAATCCTAAGAAGTTGTCCAGGTTTACCTGAACAGGGTCGTCGTCGAAGACGTCGGATGCGGGCTAGCGATAAATAACCCCTGTAGGAGGTTGGCTCTTGCACACGCAGTGCTAATTAAAGCTACACCGCGGCACATTCATCAGCGAAGTGAAATCCACTTATACCCGTGGGTTGAGAGATACTGCAGAGGGAAGGTTGCAAGAACCCCCATTTTTATCGAGTGAGCTCAGTTCGGTGAAGTGAATAGGCAGGGACATCCGGGCCAATCTCAGTGACGTGCTCTGTTAGCCGGGTCTCCGTGAAAGCAAACCCGTGGGTTTGGGTACAATGACTTTACTGTCTGATGTCAGTTAATTAATTCGACAGGTACAAACAATTCGTACACATGCACCTGGAATCTATTTCCTTGCTGTCTTTCGCGAAAAACGAGAGGAAAATGCGAGGAATAGCTTGGGAAAGAACACTCAGAATTGAGGGAATTGGTAAGGCTGGACTGGGTCTGTTCTTCCGGGTTGATCTGACGACCCATGAAACAACGTCCCTCTCCTTGAGAGCTCTCTCTTTCATTTCTATTTCTGAATGCTCTATGTGTGCAGTCGACAGGGCAGCTGCCTCCCTGGTGACTGCAATGTCAGGGTGGGCAAGCGCCTTGTAGCCATTCACAGACTGCATTATCTGCTTCATTTCAGATGGATTCTGTTGGTACTACTCCATATTACTTCCTATGAAAGAAATGGGAGACAGGGCAGAGGAGAGCCCGGCACTTTCAGTCGCATTTCTCCTACGCCGCCCCAAAATTCGTGCCGCCCAAATGACCAGTCGGCAGCAAAGGGCCGCCGTGGTCTTCCTCAAACCTGCTCATGCAGACAAAATTGATAAATGAAGGGGCAAGCTGGTTTTATCGAGGTTACTTGAGGTTAGTGCGCTCGAACTGACACCACTTCTGGCACTGGTAGTATGTTTACCGTTTTTTACCGAAACTTTGCACCCGTACCGGTCACCGATGCCCACTGCCTTAGTCGACGTGTGCTGAGTCCCGGAACTTCTAGATCTCACACTTGTCACTGTCGATAGGAACAGGCGAAATGCAATGCGAAATATTTAAATAAATAAATGAATGATATGTATTTCCCAACGCATAAGTGAGAAGCACGCCTGGTTACGCGCGATCACTGTGGATATTTGCAAACCATACATAAACGAATAATTTAACAGTAGCACAAACGTGAAGTTTCTTGCAAGAATTACGTGGTCAAAGAGGAAACGACTGTAGTTTATGGAACTTCCACGCACGCAACAGAGAAATAGGTAGTTCGCTTATTTTACCGATTCAGTCTCAAAAAAATGGGATGTTACACTAATTCACTGTTACAAGGTTGTAAACTGAGCGATTTTCAAATATTTCAAGGTCACTCCGGGAGGGTGTCCAACCGCACCTTTGGAATTTTTTGCTGTTAGGAAATAAAACTGGCGTNAATAGTTCAAGGTCACTCCGGAAAAAATGCCCAAACGCATCTTCTAAGTGTTCTGCCATTCGGATAAAATTGGCGTCCGAAAAATTTCAACACAGGCCGACTCTGGCGAGGAAGGACGAAAAATCCCAAAATCCTGCGAACGATTAGGCAGATTCTAATGCAGGATTTCGTCGATTCTCCGATAAACGCCAGAAATTTGAATATCTCGCAGACCGTCCATCTTAGACGAAGTTCTGTGCGCCATTCCGTCGTAGAAATGTTTCTTCGCTCAGTGGATAAGATGGAGATCGGAAAGGAGAATGTAATTCCAAACGTTAGATGAGAAAATGTGGGGTTATAACATTTACTATGACAAACAATGTGCTAGCGGAATTTTTTGAGACAGAACTCATACGATATTATAATTTTTGTTGTGATTATTGGAATATACAACACTATCTACTGTTTGTTACGGCATTTTGCTATGTACTGGGGATTTACTCGGGCTTACGGATAATTAAGTCGACGGTTTGGAGAACCGCATGATGTGAGCGTCTGATAACTAAAGCCAACATGACGTCGTTCTGATGGACTTATTAGTAAACGCCGCGTTCACTTGTCGAGGGCTGTTAGACAGCGAGGTAGTTATCTACGCAATGTGCATCTGACGGCTGAATTTTTCCCGGACCACACTCAAAATTGTCACCAGGTGATACAGAGGATTCGAAGATAGACATTGTGTTTGTCAACGTAAGATAGCTGTCCAAACCTATTTAAAACGCTGTGATGTGACTGGTTCTAACTTTATTTGGAAGTTTGTTCCAAATGTAGGAATACTTTACGAGGAAGAAGTTTCATCCTATATCCATCTGGGATATCAGGGTCGGCAAAGTGGAACCCTCAATTCTTAGTTCATACGGAGGGCCATGTGGTAAGTGGACGGTGGACGCTGTGGTAATCACATCCGAATGTATGAGTTTATATGGCCGCGTCAGGTTCAACGTCAGTCTACGCAACCAAGGTGGACCAATACGAAGTTGTCCACAGCGCTGTCGGTAGGTTAGCGAAGAAGAATATCCCAGTAAGCCTTTGGTAAACGATCGTTGATGGTTTTCTAACACAAGCCAATCAGAGTTGCGTAAATGACAGTAAATAAAAGTGCGATACTCGAGTTTAGGCTGGGCACACATTTTGTAGAGTGTTAGCTTCGCAGCTGATAGACTGAACGCCTTTTTGACACAGCCTATTGTCCTTTTAGTTTTTGCTAATTGGAAGCATACTTGTTCTGAGAAACTGAAGGAGTTTGAGTACCGTTTTCCTAGATCTCTGACCGAAGTGGCTGTATCAATATTACAACCATCTAGTGAGATGGAGCCATGGGGTAACTTACAACCATGAGTGATGATGTTCGATTTGTCTGCTGAGAACGACATCAGCCATGTTCTGCACCACAACTGCAATGACGCTAGGTCCTGTCGTGTATTTTGTAGACAAAAATTGATGTTACTGCCCTGGCGGAATGTGTAAACGATTCTCATATTGTCAGCGAACAGAAAGAACATGCCACGTGTAATAACGTCGCATAAGTCATTTATGTACATTAAGAAGAGCAACGGACCCAGAACACTTCCTTGGACCACCCCACTAGTTACTGGTTTTGGTGTTGAATAGTGTTCTCCTATTTTGACTGTTTGAGTGCGACCTTCGAGGTATGACGACAGCCAGCTATACAAGGGATCTTGTATGCCAAAAGATGCTATTTTGATCAAGAGGCGCTTATGAGGCACACGATCAAATGCCTTTTGCATGTCCAAGAGTATGATAATTACCGCACTTCCATCATTGACGGACGTCGATATATGGTTCAAGAATTCCAGCTGACATGTCATACAAGAGCGTTTGCTAAGGAAACCGTGCTGTGAAGGGTTTATAAGGTTTTGTGTCCTTAAGAATTCGACTATGTGCACCTTTATTATCCTCTCAAACATTCGCGAGCAGATTGATGTGTGGTTGATGGGACGATAGTTACTAACGTCCTGCCTTGAACCACTCTTGTGACGAGGCATAATGATTGAGTTTTTCCACTGAGGGGGGAAGGTGCTGGATAAAAGTGATAGGTTGAACAAATTGAGTAGGAGGATGGGTATATCCTCACCTGCCTGCTTGACGACCATTGGTGGGATACCATCTGGTCCAGGATGGATTGAGGGCCTAATGCCAGCTAACTGTAAACGAACACTTCGAACATCGATTAGAACATTATTCAAAACTTTCTCTGATTTTGATGGGATATTAGCAGGTAATGGGGTGCTTTCTACGCTAAAAGAGGCAGCGAAATGTGAGTTGAAGAGTTCGCACATCGTTACAGGGTCATCGACAACCGTTTTGTCTTTAAGAGTAATAGTTCTTATAGCAGGGTCCCTCATGGAATTCCTCCGTCTCATCAGTTGCACTAGTTTCGCACATCTTTGCTCACTACAGAGTGCGAGTTTCTCTTCGTCTATTTGACGAAGTTGCGTCTGACGTTCTATGTGTTCAAACATTTTACTCATTCGCATCACCAGGGAAAAGTCTAGTGTTCTTCCGTACCTCGACTTAAGCATTTTCAGTTTGTCGGTCTCTTTCGCAGTAAGGATTTTACCTTGTACATACGAGCCGACACGTTTTGATTTAATGGGGGCCAAAACGTCAATACAGAACGTTAGATGTCTGATAAATTCTGCGGTCGCTATGCTTGGGTCCGATGTGCGAAAGAAGGTATTCCAATTTAAGGATCTTAGTAGGGATAAAAAGGCATTCCAATCAATGAATTTGATCGGACGGTAGAATACAACTCTCGGTTTGGTAGCCATATTTAAATCAAACAGACATTTGACAACATTATGGTCGCTTCCAGGGAATTGTTGTAGAACAGATAACTCCGTAGACGGAATGCCTATGGTAAATATAAGATCCAAAATATGCCCCTTCCTGGTGGGCATTAGGACATGTTGGTTCCAACCATTCAGTTGAATGCATGAAAGGAATTCGGCCTGTGTTGCTGGAGCAGAAAGTGAGGTCCAGGAGATATTAGGCATGTTAAAGTCACCGCCTATTAGTTTGTGTTCACAAGGCATGTTGGACACATGATTCATTATCTCCACAAGGTCAGTTAAATCATTGCTCGCAGCATTTGGCGGTCTGTAGATGCATCCTATAAGTAGCTCGCGAGAGCCAATAGAGACCATTAACCACAAAGAGTCCTCGAGTTTATGAAGTATAGAATCATCAAGTGTTACTGCGGAAAATTGCTCTTTTAGGTAAATGATGCATCCACCTCCTCGTCCTGTGAGACGATCCCTGCGGAACATGTGATATCCTACGATGCTCATCTGACTGTCTGGGGTGTCAGGAGAGCACCACGTCTCAGTTACGAGTATGATATTGGGATTAGATATAAAGACAAATGGTTTGAAAAAGTGCATCTTACAAACCAATGATCTTGCGTTCATTAGTAATAGACTTACGAAATTCTTTTTGTCAGATACAGCAGATAAACTGCTAAAGAAATTCATGAGAGATGGGGCAGTGGGTTGCGAAATACCAAATGGAAAGGCGTGATCTAGGGGATGTACCGAGTTTCTGCTCATATTTGAGTGGATGTCGTAAAGGTTTGACTCCATGATAGGAAGTGCTGGAAGAGTGCCATTATGGAGGGATGACAGAGTGGGACTTGTGGAGGGGCGCCAGGTGGCGGTTGATGAAATATCGGGGGATGCACTAAAAAAGGACTGGTGTGGCGGACATTTGTATTGTTGACATATTCAGGGAGTGGTGTACTTGCTGGGGTATAAATATTGGGAACCTGGTTCCCAGTAGCACTCCAATTTTGGGTAGGAGGATGAGTTACTACGGAACCATTGGATAATGGGTGGTAACCGTAACCCCTAGGATAGTAGTATGTTTGCCTGGAAGCAGTGGGAGACTGATTGTGCAGTTTTACATGCAAAGCGTTGTTTTTTAGAAGGTGATTTTTAAAACCAGATCTGTGACTCCTGGTGAGTTCTTTCGGTTTATCCTTATATTGCAAATCCGAAATACTGTTCACTGGTGAACACTTTACAAGTCTTACTTTTGATTTAGAACATCGTTCAGGTGTTTTGGATTTGCCGTTGGAATTTTCGATTACTCCATATAACGGAGAGAGATTCCTCTGATGAGAAGTGGATGGCCCTGCTCGAATAGCCGCGTCCTTATCAGGAGCACTAAAGCTGCTGCTTCCAGAGTTTTGATTGAATATGGATGCCTTAGTTCTAGGACTTTTACTAGTCAAGGCCGCGGTTGACAGAGAGAGACGTGGAGCGTTGAGGGATAAGTTCTTAGCAGTAGGCGTGGGTTTCGTTGTGGAAACTTGAACGCGCCTGGCATTATCCGAGCTAGACGTGGTTTTTTTTCCAGTGTTCGTCTGGACCGGCAACGCAACGGCGTCTCCAGCTGTAACTTGCGGGTTCGCAGAACTCGTGGAGCAGTCAAGATCTACAGTCAGATCAATGAGATTGTTGACTGTGGTTTTTTCTCGGGAAATATTGGCTCGCAATATTTCCCTCTGGAGTGGCGCCTTGTCACCAAAGACTTTTATGGACTTAAAATTGGCGCCACGCCTGACTTGCTCTTGTCTTCTGACAAATTCGTTCGCTACAAGTTCACTTGTGAACTGTAGCAACAATGGACAGTGCTTCTGCTATACTTTCTTGCGCAGTCTTAAACCGTAGCACTCTTGTTCTTCCATCTTACTGGCTTTGAGTGAGATCCTATTCACCGCCATCAGAGGTATTCTGTCAAGTACGTTAAACACCACCACCTTGCTTGCGCAGCGTCACCGGTTGTGCAATTCCGTAGCTACAGTATCAATAAGCGTTCCGGCGGCTACGAGATCTTTGTGGCTAAAGGTGGTCTGATGGCGGATGTTACTTGAGGCATCTATAATACACAATAGCGGATCTAATTTGTGCAAAAGTTCGGCAAGCTCCTCGTTCCTACTGCGTAGTTTTGCTATTCCAGCCCTTAATTCCCTCAATTTTTTAGCCTGTTCTACGAATACATTGGTAATGGGAACCGAACATGGTTTGGTATTGTGCCTTTCGTGTGATGTGCTAAGATTTGCTGTTGAGACTGCCGTTTTAGCAGCGGCCTCGATCTCCTCTGCGATAACAGAAGTGAGGCAGATGTTGGCTAAACAACCAGAAGATTTTACATCTTTCTTCACACTCAACATGCATTTTTTGCGCAGGGATGATGGCTTGACGACTGGCAATTTTTGAAAGGTAGCTGACTTAGCGGGCATTACTATATGATATTCAACTTTTATCAATTGGTAATGTTCAAAAAGTCGCGAAGCAAGCAAATATGACAAAATACAACAAATAGTACGTGAATTTGAGTGATCGAACGGTAAAAACGGGATATGCACTACCACGCAATAATAACTGGCCTTTTCCGAAAAAACACGACGGAACGGTAGAACCAGACATTATGTAACGCGAATAATAATCGACTACCTAGCAAATTAGCATGTTAGTCCGAACCGAATAAGAGTAATCGTGTGTTCTTTGATGCACAGGACACAAATGGGACATAAATATGAATAGACGTTGACATCGAGAAAATCTGAACAAAATTTCAAGTTGCTCGTGAAGCTGAATTGCATTATTTTATATCATCCGCATGACGGACGGGAGATTTGCGTGGTCGTCCGCAAAACGTTTGTGGAGGTGATGGTATAACTGTGCATCATCTGAGGTTGCAGCCGCTGGTATAGCTGTTTGTGTATTTTGTGAAACGTTTCTTCCGAAGATGCGGATTGGACAAATGAGTAGTCATGACTGGGGAAGAATCAAGTTGGCTTTTGCTGAATCATGGGTGCCATTACGGTTGGTAACGAAATACTTGTCTTCGCGCTCGGGCACTTTGAACGGAAAGTCATGGGGTTGCTGAAGAGACTTTTTAGTGTGCTGGCTCTAATGAACATCATAAGTCGTGCACACAGGAATTACTGTACCTGAGATCACCCCGAGGTGGTCCTCGTAAGAACAGACTTCGTCTTGCGCGTGCGCAGTTTCAAGAGCATAACGTTGTACCACGACCCGTGAACATTTCATCTGGAACGCGCGAGGTAATTCCATGGATAAGTTCGGGTGTATTGAACGGATATCTTCCTTGATGGTGCATCGGAAGTCAAGCTAACTGTGACTTGGATTTTCTGGCAAGTTGCAGCCAGACTCCACAGCAAGGGTGACGTCCTTAGATTGACGATTAAAGCGTTTCAGTAAGCCATTGGCTCTGGTTGGTAGGCGGCTGTTCGAAGGTGTTCGCAGCTCAGTAAATGCGGCAGGTTAAGGGACAGCGTATATGTGAACTAGGAAACGCGGCCAGTGGTGGTAAGAGCAGGTACAACGAAAAAGACATATCCGGGCATCCACAAACGTCTCTGCGATATTCTGGGCCGAAGGGACGCGTTTGAGTGGTGCTTGCGATCAGCGCTTGAGACGGCGAATCCAACTTAACGGATGGTTGAAACCGTTTGAGGGTGGAAATGGGCATACAATATCAGTATGAACGTGCTGGAAGTGGGCGTCCGGTGAACTGGGGGTGCTGAATGTGGTGATGGTTTGGCGGTGTTCCTTACTTCGATGACAGAAAAGACAATGCTCGTCCCATTCGTTGACCTGAACGCTTAGTGGTTGTGCGAGCAACGCCTAGTCTTCTCGCAACGTCTATCGATATGCTGGATCCACGGTAGTCGCGTCTGTAAGTAACGAGCGTCTATAAGTTCTGAGCCCGTCGAGCAACCAATTTGGATCCAAAAAGGAAGGCGGTCGTATTGGCGAGTTTCTTATTAATAGGGTGCTAATGTTCGAAAACGATATGATAAACCGAACAATAGAAGATAAAAACAAGCCTTGATATTGAACTTACCAAGCGTACAAGTTCCCCGCTTAAATGTTCGCGTAAATGTGACCAAATGCGACAGTCACGTACAGGCGAAGCGGTCAGGCGGAAATAAAACCAGGGTACATATAACCAAAGGTCCGGCAAAGGAAAGTAATAAAGGAACACTAGGCGGAAAATGTACCCACCAGCAAACGGTACGAAGATTTAACGATACATCCATATCAACGTTCACAGGGGAAACAGTTTGTCACGCGCGTAACCTGAGTGGTAGTGTCAAATTGTAAGAAAGGTTCGCAATTAGTAGAAAGAATTCCAACGTAAGAAGACGAATCAATGAGAAGGGAACAAATAGGGAAGGAGCCGTGACCACGAGCGTCCTATTAACATATAACAATCATCAAAACTCACGCAAACGGCTACTTTAACGCCATTCACGTAGATCCTTGCATATGTTCGGCCAAACGGAGCGGCCGATGATCAGCTTGGAGGTAGAGTGTGTCCTACAGTGGGAGATAGAATGAAAATCACTGATGATATTTTGCCGGCAATTAGAGGGTGACATGAGGCCGAGGTTTACCGGTCGAGATATCAGAGTAAACTTTGGAGTCACGGTGCAGGAGTCGTTGGTGAGAGAATTTCAGAGACGGATGGAAACGCAATTGATTAAGTTCCGACCGTTTTGCTGATCCACCGCCACAGCTTTTGAATCGATAGAAGATGTGGATAAATGATTAACATGCATGCGGGGTAAAGAGTCTGAGAGTAAGTTACTTGGGCCATCAAGGAATCGAATGTCTGTCGTAAACTTAGAGACAATCTCTGTGGCAGGCTTCCTTCCAGAAACATCCGTCCAAGGAAGTGCCGTAGGCCTGCGTTGATGGCCTGTGTTCAGCAAGCGTGGTAAGTTGACGTCATCATGACACACTTCGGAAGTGCTTGAAGGCGCGGTAGGCGTCTAGCATTTTTCTGGCGAAAGTACCGTACTTCGTGTTGGGCAGGATGTAGCTCCCGGGGAAAAAGACAACGATCGGACATGATTACCGATATTTCTTTGCAAAAAGCACCTACAGATGACTGAGATGCGTCGGTTCCCAAAACCAACCTTACATGTTGGTCAGTAATCCGCTGGCCGGAAGATTTGGCACTCGAGAAATCCTGCTTTGATGGTGTGAAAGCGGTGTTGTCTTCCGGAATGAAAACGAACGTTTTGGGGTTTTTCTGCATCAGGCCAGTTAGCGGTCCCAGAACGTCACAGAAATCAGGGAAGAAGCAAAAGTGATAACTGACAATCGTTGATTTCGACGAAGGCTTTCAGTAGTTCGAGGCAGTAGGTAATACGAGATTGCGCAGGTCTCCTTCGGCACAGGTCTGATGCTATATTTACCGATGCTGTGGACGAGAAGGTAGACTGGAGAGGCGCCAAAGGCGCATTTGGTCGCGTTGACAATGGTGTCGTTGTGGCTAAAATGTTTGAAGACGGATTTCAAATGAGGCGGGTGCTAATGTGCGAATGACGTCGAGCATGTCATTCAGGCAGAAGAACATAACTTCTAATCCAATTAGAAACTGGTCTCAGGAATGCTGGGATGTTTTAGCGGCGATTCTGGAGCTAAAATCATACGGATGAACACTGTATTTTGGCGCGCCATCCGAAAAGTGCAAGTAATTACTGAGTGGATATTTAATTTGAAGTTTCTCATATGAGTGTTATTTTGACAAATTTTTACCGTACAATCCGATTAACTTTCATCTACGTCCACGTCTGCCTGAAAAATATTCTTATGTACCAATGTATATTGACCAAAACCGGTCGTCAAACAAGATCGTCCGCTGTCAAAACCACTTGTTCCAGCTCTAATGTAGATATTGAACAACCTAATGGCAAATACTCTGGGCCCAAAACTTGTGAAGGCCCTTCCAAAGATGCTGCCTCTAAAGGGGGTGAAGATAAACTGGTGGTTCTCACCAATACTCCTCTAACTAAGAACTGCTCTATCCCCTCAGACAATGTTTTGGCGGAATTATATGGTAAGGTATCTAAACTGGAGGCTGAACTTGCACGATTAAAAACAAGCTACGCTGTATTCGATTCACTAAAGGAGAATCTTATCTCCCTATCTTACATCTTCAAAGTGCCGGCATGTCCTGAGATGGATAACTTGGAGAGCGCAGACATGTTTCTCAAAACATTGACAACAGAAATCACAAAACGGATGCGTTGCACATGTAATGCCATCGTATTCAATGTACCAGATAAGCTTCACCTCGATGGCATTAAGAAGCTACTCACGAGGATTACCAGTACAGACCCGACATCTCATATCTGCATTCGTCTTCGCAAGAAGACTCAAAAGGTTTGCTGCCCGCGTTTGTTCAAATTCCAGTGCGAAACAACTGCGAGACAGTTCATCCAATGCCAGAACCTCATCAAGTCCAAAACCTTTCTTGAACTGATAAGAATTATGCAGGATAGAACGCCGCTTGAGGGGGACGGTCAACATCGCTTGTTGCGCAACGCTGTCACCTCCAAACGTGTGGCTTAGGACACATTCAAACAAGATGCGACGATGTCCAAGGGTAATGAATCGGGTCCTGATGAGTGTGTAGCTTCACCCTGTGTAGCTTCGTGCTGTTGCGTCACACCTGAGCCTGCCACTGTCCCTCTTGAAAGCACTAACGACACAACAGAGGATATCATACTAGCCGACTTGATTAACTTAGCAGTAGATCTAGACAGTTCGAGCAACCTGCCCTACAAAACGGCTAAGCCCGTCGAGCAGTCAAATTCCAAACAACAGCATGTAAATGAGTGTGCCCACATTGAACCAAATGGGACGTCCAAATTTCGACCTGTCAATGCGATAGCTGGATCAGACAAAGTAGGGCTCAGACCATCCACCAATATGACATACGCTGGCACTCCAACTCTAAACTCAACCTAAGGGAACCCAAAAATGGGTCGTCAGAGGAGCACTGGCTTCAATAAACCCTCCTCAAGTCACTATCCTACAAGTCGTTCGTGCTTACCTCCTCCGCAGTACAAGGGGAAAAATAAGCATGTGAACCCATACCCACACCCAGGGAGAAAAAGGATGTATCTATTACCAACTCCTAATCTTCGGCCTCTCTTCAACAACAGCAATATCTCACGTGACACACCTTTTAAAGCAAGATCTAACCAGAACCCCACTATTCCCACCAGGGTTGCCTATCTCATGCTTAACGCCCCTTTTAATACAAACAGCCCCCACAGTATTAATGCTCACCCAAATGCATCCCGTGATCCCTTTGCGGACAACGTGCAGGTAGATATGATCAATCCATCTCAACCTTACTCTTTTTTATTGAGTCACATCCCGTACAAACCTCCCCTGCCCAGTCCACCTCCCATACCCCCATTGCCCCAATGCACCTCACTGACACTTTTCCAAAATTTTCTGTCATGGACACAGACGCAGGTGACATTTCATTAGTTATCGATGCGCTTACCGTAACCACATCAGATCAAGGGACGTTACCAAAGTCTCTGAATCACAAAGACCCTTCCGCTCCGGGCATTTTCAAAGTTCTAAAGATGACGTCGAATAAGGAAAATGCACTAAGTTTATTGCTTTTAAATGCACGCTCACTGGTCAATAAGGTGCATAGTTTTAGATCCTTCATCTTCTTATATAATGCATGCATCATTCTGGTCACTGAAGCTTGGTGTACCATTGAGACTTCAAACACACAACTAAATGTTATAGGTTATCATATGTTCCGGAAAAATCGGGATGCAGGACGTGACGGTGAATGTTTAATTTACTTAAGGGGGCAGTATTCATCAACTATACTCGATGAGCCGTGTCTTGGTAGAATTGATGACTCATTGTGGCTATCAGTGTCAACTGAGTCCAGTGAACTACTCTTAGGATGTGTATACAGACCACCTAACGCCTCTCATGACGACATGACCAATGTTGTCAATGGACTGAATTATGTATCAACATTGCCCACGCAATACAAAATAATTGATGGAGATTTCAATAAGCCCAATATTTCTTGAACCTCCTCCACAGCCCCTGCAAATCAAGCAGAGTTTCTTGCATGTATCCAAGTAAAGAGTTGGCGCCAACATGTCTTAGCACCTATCAGACTGGACCACACTTAGGATCTCATTTTTACAATAGGTGTCTCTTCTGCTAACGTATCCGTCATTGAACGGTTCCCAGGAAGTGATCACAACGTGGTCAACCTCGTGTTTGACCTAAGAGCTGTAAAAGCGTCGAACGTAGTAAGTTACAGCCAGATAAAATTAATCGACTGGAATACGTTCGCCACTCTGTTGAGGTCACTGGTTTGGGACACATTCTTTCTGACCTCTGATCCTAGTATTCCAACCCAAGTATTTACTGAGCACTTCAGATTTTGTATGAATACCTTAGCTCCGGAAAAATCAAACCGCCGTAGTGTGTGTGGTAAAAGCTGGACCCTCACTCCAAAAGAGGAATGTAAACTCAAAAATCTGAAATCACGATACCGAAAAACACATGACTTCTCCCTTATTATTCAAATGCACAAAATGTTTGACACTATAGAAAATAGAACCAAAATGCTCCACCTGAATGAAGAAAAACGTGAATTGAACAGCAAAGAGAAGAGCTCCGAGTTGATGCAGTTATTTAAACGCAGAAACTGTACAAGAGACCCTATTTTCTCATTAGTTACATCACGAAACAAAACTACCGCAGATGATCCCGTAACAATCTGCGAGGCCTCCAATTCGTATTTTGTTGTTTCCTTCAACATTGAGGAAAATGTATTGCTCCCACCTCTACCTGTAAAAACAAACACGTTCCTAAGCCACGTTACTGTTGATGCAATAAGAATACGCTCTCAGTTAGCCACTATCAAACCGTCTTACCTTCCTGGTACAGAAGGTATACACCCTGTTGCTCTCGAACACGGTGGGGATGATCTCTCTCTCCTTTTGCATAATATTTATAGACTTTCTCTATCGTTAGTTTCCTTCCCTCTCCAATGGAAAACGTCTATAATTCAGCTCCGTTACAAAGGTGGTTCGCGACGAAACATCAACAATTATCGTCCCATTAACCATACTTCAATTTGTTCCAGAGTAATGGAAAGGATAATAAAATGTCGCATGGTTGAATTCTCACTATCGCAAAATCATATGAACCTATCCCAGTATGGGTTCCTCAGAAAATGTTCGTGCATGATGTATCAGCTGGAATTCTGTGATCATGTTACAATATCTGCTGATTCAGGGAATGCGGTTGTTATTATACTCCTGGATATGCAAAAAGCTTTCGATCGTGTGCCTCATAAGCGCCTTCTGATCAAAATGGCATCTTTCGGTATACGTGACCCATTAATCAGCTGGTTTGCTTCATACCTTGTGGACGGCACACAAACTGTGGAAATAGAAGATAACAGCTCAACGCCCGGAGCAGTCACCAGCGGAGTGATTCAAGGAAGCGTCCTGGGACCGTCACCCCTTCTTATGTATATAGATGATATATGTAAAGTTATCAAACTTGGCAAACTAGTCCTATTCGCTGATGACATCAAACTTGTTTATACCTTTCCTACTGGCGGTCTCAATTCTTGTTTAGGAGATATACGGGAGGACATCCTGTCATTAGAGTCTTGGTGTCAAACCTGGCTGATGAAATTCCCAGACAATAAATCCACCATTGTCGCACACGGTTGTCATATACCAGAGGACTTTATAAAGCTGGATGGTCATGCTATTCCAACTGCCAATTCAGTCCGCGACCTAGGTATACGTTACTCAAACTTATTCAATTTTGCTGAAAATATATCTTTCCTAGTAGCTAAAATTGGACAAACGATTGGATACATTAGACACTCATTCTTCTTTCCTCCAGCTCAACTGCACCTTTATAAGCTGTGCGTATTGAATCGGTCGCTAACGTTTCAAGTTCACACCGAGTTACGCGTAATTTGTTGATCCAGTAAACGCATCTCAATATTCAACGACAGAGAATCTATCCTCGGAACGGTTAACGAGAAGGTGCTCGTAATAACGGGATTTAATACGGTACTAATTGAACCAATGTACAAGAAAATTGTCTGTCACCCCGAATGTGAAAATCCTCGGAAATCAAAGGAGGAAATTGCCCGCACAACAAATTGACAACCAGGCACCGATCAACAATGGTGGACGATGAAGCGGGCCGAGCTCACTCAAACAAATGGTCGCTGGTTTGGTCAGAGCAAAACGACTGTTCATGCATTGAGAAATGACGGGAATCATAAGTTACTCAAGGAAAAATATGGAAGAAAAATGTATAATTTCGGTATTTGGAAGTTTACAGGGCTCGGACTAAATAGGGGTAAGGGAAACGGTCAAAGTAGGTTGTGTAAGAACAAGGATGAGTAATGTATCTCATCTGGGGAAGAGTAAAGCGTAGGGCCACATTTCAACATCAAGCAAACCTCAGCAATCCCAAAATAACTCAACAAACATTGACAAAATCAACAGTGCGTACGACCCCAACTTGGGTAACGCACGTTCATATATAGTCACTTTTCAAGTCCGATAGGCTAGCTCTAGAAAGTCTCCAACGTGCAATTGCGAAAGGTTTAGTGGGTTATCTGTCTTCGTTGAACTAGAGAGAAGGCTGCCAGACGCTTAAACTGAATCCCCTTTGGCTACGGCGTCTCAAGCTGAACGTCGCGCTAATGTATGATCTAGTTTACAGCAAAAAATTTACTGTCAAACTCGCGATTGGCCTTCAACAGCCCAAAATACAACATCAGGAACAAAGAATGCACTTTGACAACGCTTGAATCCCGTGCACAATTCGTTCGAATTTATGCCTAGTGAAATATACCTACATTTGGAACAAACTTCCATATGTAATTAGAACCAGTAAGAACATACACTAATTCAAAAAAAGCTTAGAAACTTTCTTGACAATAATGAACGTCATGTTGCTTTTGAAACTCTGCCTGCCTGAGGACGATATCTTTGAAAACGGACTTAGTAACATCGAAACATCAGATCTGATCTAGTACAACCGAGGGTGAACCTATACCACATGATGTAACGCCACACACACTTCGAACTGATCAAAGCTATCAATTAAGCCATTTGAGGAGTTCCTCATTTTTTAAACATTATATCTCCAGCAGAATGGATATTGTGCACAGCTCTGTCGAAAAATCGTAGCTGCATAACAAAACTACAGCCAACATATGGTAACATCTTCAACATCCCCGTTAGTAGTAGCCAAAACATCTTGGTACACTCTTACTCCACACTTAACGAGTATCAGCTGCGTATAGCTATCAAACACTACGCAATAGCTGTGCAAGTTTAGGCAGTTTAGAGAATATATATCTTACCTTGTTTACCTCATATGGTTACATACGAATACATGCCTCTTCCTATTCTAACATACTGTCTGATTATCTTCCCGTTTTTCTAAACATCTACTTAACGACCGTACATACTAAATCGACATCGGAATTCGGCTGTAGTCATATACTAGGAAACTCTGTAAGTGGACCACTTTTCGCGTTATACGATAACAATTATTTGTTAGAGATATATATTTCATTAAATAACAAACTTATAAATTCTATATAAAAGATCTAGCCAGAAAATATCAGGTTCCATCATTCGTCATACTTCACATGAGCATTTAACGTTCTTCTGCTTATCACGTAATTTTGCCTTCCATTCTTGATTCTGCATTAAATTCTAATGCGAGACAACATTTCACAACGTCCGGAAAATCAGAATCATGTACTGGCTGGACAATTCACGAGGTCTGTGAAATTCCGTTGATTTGAGGAAATAACGTAGTCCAGTCCAGAAAATCGTCCATTTCTCCGGAAAAATTGGGACCCACCTATCTTCCTCCATCTTCCCAAAAGTTTCTACATATTTTTCCTAGGCCGTCTACATCAAATGTTGGCGAAATTCTTCGACCGTTCATTTTCTCCATCCTGAAAGATCTTACCTGGCATGACCTTGAACATAAGGCCAACGTTAACTTTGTGAAGCAGGAATTGATGTAACAACCCAACATTTTTCTACCGAATATTGAAAATTCTGAGAACTGTCGTTTCAGAAGCCAGTGAGCCCACTGCCCCTCCATAAACTGGAGTTTTCCTTTATTATTTTGTCCGTTTTATTACTCTGCTTCCATAATTGGTGTATTGTTCAATTAATACTTGTGTGTACGTTATGGGGTTCACGTTAAAATGTGTGTACTGATCACGCTTATCCGCGCGTGTTTCTCACAGATGCGTTGAGAAATATAACATTATTCTCATTATTATAGCATGTAAAGATGAGGCAAAAACGTCGTTGTACCATGATGGAGCGTCAGTGGCATACAAAACTGAGGAAATATCCACAAACTGCTCTCCAAAAATTCCCAGTCTTCAAACGGTCGCTCTCTCGGAAAGGGTCGTGATGAAGGCAGAGATACCTATGACACTTCCAGACAGCAGGAGAAACCTGCTGTACTTCTGCTATTGTTAAAGCGACCATAGCCACTGCTAAGACGGTAACCTAAACAGCAAATTTGGGCACCTTACATGAAGGCAACAACACCAAGTTATGTGCAGTTCTTATCACCAGTGTGTTCGTAGGTCAGTTAAGAAAACTATCGGGGTTAGAATCTGAAATCGCTACACTACACAGTAATTGCGAGGAGCTTACCGAAATTCTGCACCAGCTAGATCCGGTAGTTAGCTTTCCAAATGTTTCAAATAACATCCACCGTCAGACAACCTCTAGTTACACAGATCTCGTGGCCACTGGGACGTCTATTGATACAGTGGCTACGGAACTACGCAAGTGGTTGTGCCGTGCAAGCAAAGTGGTGCTGTTTAGCATGTTTGATATACTACCTTTGTCTTCCATGTTAAAAGTCTTACTCAGAGCTAGTGGGATGGAAGAACGAGATTGCTACTGACCAAGACTTCGCAAAAAGTACGGCAAAGTGCTGTCCACTGTTGTTGCAGTTCGCATGCGAAATTTTGGCGGATGAATCCCTCAGAAGAAAAGAGCAAACCAAGCGAGGCACAAATTTTGGATCCATAATTTTTTGCTGACAAGACGCCATCACAAAATGAGATAGTATAAACCAGCATTTCTAGAGTAACTGAGGCCTCATGTCGCACAGTCAGTAGTCTCATTGATCTGATTGTCGATCTCGACTGCTTAACGGAACATCCAAATTACCAAGTTGCAACTGGGAGCACCGTTACGTTGCCCGTCCAGAAGGATGCCAGAAAGCAAACCACGTCTAACCCTGGTAAAGCGAGGCGCGTTCAGGTTGTCCCAGCAAAACCCACAGTTAACGTTGAGATTGCATCCTCCAGTCCTTAACGACTCTATCTGTCAATCGAGAGATTGGCTCAAAAGTGTCTTAGATCTAGGGAACCAAAAGTTTCGCGCAATACCGGGAATGGAGGTTAAGATCCCCCTGAGCAAGCATACACCTACTCCTTATTAGGGCATTTCCCTCCACGACCAAGAACAACTGTAAATAGTAACGGCATATCTGGAACGCATGAACGAGGCTGTAAGCCAATAGCAGAATCCCTAGGTTTCTAAATAGAAAAGAATACTCTGGATTTGCAATATGAGGTGAAATCAAAAGTTTTTCACAAGCGTCATGAATCTGATTCTAAGAACCACATTATAAGAAACAACCCTTTGCAGGTGAAACTGCACAATTTGTCTCCCAATGCTTTCAGGCCATTTGCAAGTATACTAGGTTTCATGGCTTTCATCAATTACTCACTACCTTTGCAGTAGTAACTCATCCTCATACCCAAAATATGGGTGTTACTAGAAGCCAACTTCCTATTATGTATACCCCGGAAAGCACGTCACAACCTGGTTGTGTTACCAACTCAAATTTCAGCCAAGTCATTCTCTTCTTGGTTCAACTCTTGATATTTTTTCTATCGCCACCTGCCCCTCCTCCCTATGGTCCACTCAGTCATCCTACTATCGTGGAGTCAAACCCTTGAGTCGCCTACTCGAATATGGGTGAAAAAGTAAAACACGTCGTAGGCCAGGCCTTTCCTCGATATTTTTCAACCCATTTCCCCACCTGTCGTACAGTCCAACGATTTAATTGCTGCTCCTGACGGGAAAAATTCCATCTACTTGTTACTTTTGAACGGAAGATCATTGATAGATAAGATGTACATGTTTAAATCCTTTGTTCTTTCACACAGTCTCTTCATCTCTCAGTGACTAAGACATGGTGCGCCCCTGCTGATCCAGGGGTGGTTTGCAGCGTTTTTACATAAAATAGTAATTCTCTGCTGTAAAACTCACTGAATGTGGTCTTTATAATATCGCAGTGTCGTTTTGGCTCACGGTCTCTATTGGTTCTAGCAAGCTTCTCACGTGATCCATCTACACACCGCCCAATTCCTCCAGCAACGCGTTGACTGACCTTGTAGTGGTAATGAATCAAGCAGCAAACATGCCTCGTGAACACAAACTTACAGATGCTGACTTTAGCGTGCCTAATATCGTCTGGGAGTCATTCTCTGCTCCGGTAGGACGGAATGAATTCCTTTCATTCATTCAGCCCAATGGTTGGAACCACCATGTCCTAACGCCCGCCAGACAGAGGTATATATTAGATCTCATATTCACCACAGGTGCCTCGTCTGCAGAGGAGTTTTTATGACCTCCAGGAAGTGGCCAAAATATAGTAAAACGTGTCGGACTCCAATGTATACCCAACCGCCAGTTATAATCTACCATAAATTGGAACATCTTGCTCACATCAGACCCAGGCTTAGCGGCGGGAAAGTTTATGGAACGCCTGACTTTTTGTAAATGTTCTGGCCATAAAAAGTCAAAGTGCGTCGGCTGGAATTTACAGGGTACAATCTTTACTGCAGAAGAGGCTGGCAGATCTAATGTGCCTAGCTTGAGGTACGGAAGAACAATGGTGGCGAACACGGTCGGTTATAGCTGTCGTGCTGTGCTCACAATCTTCACAGATGACCATATATTTAGTCTTTTGCCTGTTGATCTTCACTCTAGATAGTTCAAGAGCACTGTTGACAACTGAAAACTCCCCGGGGAGACGCGCCAGTTTTTGACCAGGAAGATCAGATCGACGATGTTATTGAAACCGCCGCCTGGTGTATCTCAAAGCCGGTATCAAAGTGCCGGCTGAGGTAGAACCAACGCGTCGTCCCTTACGATAACTGATAGCTGCGGTAACAGTGGGTCATCCCGGAGACCACCATGCTGTGATTGAAAGACGGAACCCTTGAACGCATAAAAGGCGTTCCAACAAGAATCATCAATCCAATGTCGGCTCGTAAGTACAAGGTAAAATCCTTACTGAGAAAGAGACTGACAGACTTAAGTTTATTAAGTCGAGGTACGGAAGAAGACTTGACTTTTCCCTGTTGATGCAACTGAGCGAAACGTTTGAACACCTAAGACGTCAGACGCAGCTCCGTCAAATGAACGAAGAGAAACTCGCGCTCAGTAGTGAGCAGAGACGCACGAACCTAGTGCGACTATTGCGACGGAGAAATTCCTTGAAGGACCCTGCATCAAGAATTATTACTCTCAAAGACAAAGCGGTTGTCGATGACTCTGTAAAGATGTGCGCAATCGTTAACCCACATTTCGCTGCCTCGTTTAGCATTAAAAGCACCTCATCACCTGGTAATATCCCGTCGAAAACAGGCAACGTTTTAAGTAATGCTCTAATCGATGTTCGAAGTATTCGTTCACAGTTAGCTAGCGTTAGGCCCTCAATCCTTCCTGGACCAGATGGTATCCAACCAATGGTTGTCAAGCTGACAAGTGAGGATATACCCATCCTCTTACTCAATTTGTTCAACCTATCACTTTTATCCAGCACCTTCCCTCCTCAGTGAAAAACCTCAATCATTAAGCCTCGTTACACTAGTGGTCCAAGGTAGGACACTGGTAACTATCTTCCCATAAACAACACGTCAGTCTGCTCGGGAATATTCAAAAGGATAATAAAGATGCACATAACCGAGTTCTTAAGTACACAAAACCTTATAAACCCTTCACAGAACGGTTTCCTTAGCAAACGCTCTTGTATGACATGTCAGCTGGAATTCTCGAACCATATATCGACGTCCGTCAATGATGGAAGTGCGGTAATTATCATACTCTTGGACATGCAAAAGGCATTTGATCGTGTGCCTCATAAGCGCCTCTTGATCAAAATAGCATCTTTTGGCATACAAGATCCCTTGTATAGCTGGCTGTCGTCATACCTCGAAGGTCGCACTCAAACAGTCAAAATAGGAGAACACTATTCAACACCAAAACCAGTAACTAGTGGGGTGGTCCAAGGAAGTGTTCTGGGTCCGTTGCTCTTCTTAATGTACATAAATGACTTATGCGACGTTATTACACGTGGCATGTTCTTTCTGTTCGCTGACAATATGAGAATCGTTTACACATTCCGCCAGGGCAGTAACATCAATTTTTGTCTACAAAATACACGACAGGACCTAGCGTCATTGCAGTTGTGGTGCAGAACATGGCTGATGTCGTTCTCAGCAGACAAATCGAACATCATCACTCATGGTTGTAAGTTACCCCATGGCTCCATCTCACTAGATGGTTGTAATATTGATACAGCCACTTCGGTCAGAGATCTAGGAAAACGGTACTCAAACTCCTTCAGTTTCTCAGAACAAGTATGCTTCCAATTAGCAAAAACTAAAAGGACAATAGGCTGTGTCAAAAAGGCGTTCAGTCTATCAGCTGCGAAGCTAACACTCTACAAAATGTGTGCCCAGCCTAAACTCGAGTATCGCACTTTTATTTACTGTCATTTACGCAACTCTGATTGGCTTGTGTTAGAAAACCATCAACGATCGTTTACCAAAGGCTTACTGGGATATTCTTCTTCGCTAACCTACCGACAGCGCTGTGGACAACTTCGTATTGGTCCACCTTGGTTGCGTAGACTGACGTTGAACCTGACGCGGCCATATAAACTCATACATTCGGATGTGATTACCACAGCGTCCACCGTCCACTTACCACATGGCCCTCCGTATGAACTAAGAATTGAGGGTTCCACTTTGCCGACCCTGATATCCCAGATGGATATAGGATGAAACTTCTTCCTCGTAAAGTATTCCTACATTTGGAACAAACTTCCAAATAAAGTTAGAACCAGTCACATCACAGCGTTTTAAATAGGTTTGGACAGCTATCTTACGTTGACAAACACAATGTCTATCTTCGAATCCTCTGTATCACCTGGTGACAATTTTGAGTGTGGTCCGGGAAAAATTCAGCCGTCAGATGCACATTGCGTAGATAACTACCTCGCTGTCTAACAGCCCTCGACAAGTGAACGCGGCGTTTACTAATAAGTCCATCAGAACGACGTCATGTTGGCTTTAGTTATCAGACGCTCACATCATGCGGTTCTCCAAACCGTCGACTTAATTATCCGTAAGCCCGAGTAAATCCCCAGTACATAGCAAAATGCCGTAACAAACAGTAGATAGTGTTGTATATTCCAATAATCACAACAAAAATTATAATATCGTATGAGTTCTGTCTCAAAAAATTCCGCTAGCACATTGTTTGTCATAGTAAATGTTATAACCCCACATTTTCTCATCTAACGTTTGGAATTACATTCTCCTTTCCGATCTCCATCTTATCCACTGAGCGAAGAAACATTTCTACGACGGAATGGCGCACAGAACTTCGTCTAAGATGGACGGTCTGCGAGATATTCAAATTTCTGGCGTTTATCGGAGAATCGACGAAATCCTGCATTAGAATCTGCCTAATCGTTCGCAGGATTTTGGGATTTTTCGTCCTTCCTCGCCAGAGTCGGCCTGTGTTGAAATTTTTCGGACGCCAATTTTATCCGAATGGCAGAACACTTAGAAGATGCGTTTGGGCATTTTTTCCGGAGTGACCTTGAACTATTTAAAAAATTGTCCATCTCACGACTTCGTAGATAGTAAATTAGTGTAACATCGCATCTGTTTGAATTTAAATATGTGAGGCGGCCGAACTGTATCCTTCCCTGTTGCGTGCGTCTAGGTTTTCATAAACCACATTCATTTGCCTTTTGACCACGCCCTTTTTGAAGGAAGGCTTCACGGTTTGCTACTAATTACTTATTCGTTTTGTATGGTTTTTAAATATCTGCAGTTATCGCGCATAATTCAGCGTGCTTCTCACATATGCGTTGAAAAAATATATTATCAATATTGTACTATATTAGGTATGGTGCAGCAGTGGAAGCTTGGATCGATCTGATAATCGAGCGCCCTGGAGACGTCAGCGTAATTTATATATAGACTGAGGGTGTGATGCTTGGGGTCCGGAGCAGCGTGAACACAAGTGAGGTCGCCTCAAAGCAGCCATCACGGCGCAGAATCGCGAATTGAAGAACAGGCAGTTACAAATCCGTCCTCAATTATCAGCCACCATCCTGTGACGGCGGCGTACCCATGTGGATTATACAGCGATAAGTCCCAAGTGAGTCGGAGGGGGTGTGCTATTTATTCGAGGAACAAGCTTGATTCGTAGGCAGCAAAAATAAGCCGGATGAAATTCGGTTAGTAGGAAAAGGATGGAATGCCCGATCAGGGCGTTTACATTTGCGTGATTCAAACTTTTGGGCACCAGCTCGTCCAAACCAACAGCGATATTTTCCGTGCAATCAAGATAGCGGGAAAATCCCTCCTTGGTGACTGGGGAGATCATCGGCCAGTCTGGGAGTGGAAATGTATCTGATGGTCACTCATCACTCTGCGGAAGAGCCGATGCTAACACGGGCCAGTGTTCGTTTGAATTATCCATGAGTCCGCGGTTCGTCTTGTGGGCAGTTCTCCGGCTGTCATAAAATTTACGAAAGCAGCGCCTTTCTTTTGCTAGTGGTACAAGGTTTGAATCACAGGATAGTTAGATTCTCGTAGAAGTTTCTTGGTCGAGCGTATTCCGGCAGTGGCACGAGAATATCGTCGGACGACAAATCTACAGGCGTACGGAGTGGTTTATAAGAAGTATATGTTGAGCAGCGACTCCGTTCGTACCGTTGTGGAAACGCCTGCATGAAAACCGCAGGAAGTTGCTGGTAATTCATCTTCGTGCAGAAAAACTTGATGATTGGACTTCGGACGGGCTATAAGTGTTTGAGCACAGCAGGATAACCACTCGGAGTGGTCAGAAATTCGAGGCTTGATGTCCGGCATTATAATTTTTTGTCTGGCGGTGGTTGGATTGACGGTGTTTTTCTGTTAATCCACAATTTGCTAATGCGGTCGCGCTAATATGAGGTTAATGGCGTAGTGGTCAACGCGGTTGCCTCATCATTGAATGGCTGGAGTTAAAACCCGGCCGTGACAAGGATATGCACTACTGACGAGCTCTGATTAGAGCGGAAATCGAGTCCAGTTATCCTCTTTGAAAGAGGCTAGCTGGAAAGTTTATTTGAATGCGAAGGTTGCAATCAGATGCGGGTGATGACAAACTTGAAGACTCACAAGGTGTATGCATATCTTAAGGCTCTTCCTGGAACTAGGTTACTCCGGCGGCTTTTATGCACCAGAACCTTCCGCGTTTACGTTCGACGGTTCGCACATGACTCCTTTTTTGACCAAATCCACTATTAGTCGCAAGGCTGCGGTCATAATCGGCGCAGTCGAGTATTGACGGACGCTGAACACCCATTGCCTGTTCTGGACCATCTCTGCGGTGATGCATACGAACATGCGTTCCAGTAACATACGTGGCAATATTCTAAACAGACTCAACCCACTAGCCTATCCTATGTACTAGTGGTTATCGGCGCACAAACGCTGGCGGTATATTCATTCTCTTGGTCAAAATGGGGCTAGCATGTTGAAACCAAATGGAGTGGTTGATCTCATGTGGGGTTGCTGAACACTTAGCTAGTCAAAGGTTGCACCAAGACTGTCTTGTCAACACCGAAAGAAGTTGGTNTAGCTAGTCAAAGGTTGCACCAAGACTGTCTTGTCAACACCGAAAGAAGTTGGTTCAACGCGCCGAGTACTATCTCTACCACAGTNAAAGAAGTTGGTTCAACGCGCCGAGTACTATCTCTACCACAGTTTTAGTTACCTCGATATCTTGGGCCTTTGCAATACTTCAGGTCCCTCACTTTGCCAGCGGCGGACTGGCGTATATCCTGGTGGGGCTGTTCGATGAACTTTTGGGCAACCATCCGGCGAATACAATCCCTCTAGCTTCCTACCCCGAATCAAGTTCCGTCCTCACTGGGCGAGCAAAAGAACCACCTGTACTACCCAGACTGACCGATTCAGTCGTTACAATGTAAAGCGCCTTCATCTTGGAACGTATCTCCAATTACGCGGTAGGACAATCAACTTATCGTTCCCAAAACCATGCCGAAGGATGTTCAGCACAACAACAGGAGTGAATGGAAGCTTTGTTTCAGAGCGCGCATAGTCCGCATCTGTGTTATACCTGGAAGATTCAGCCGCTGCTTGCAAGCGTAACTATTCAACATCCACCGTATCTACAGGATTGAAAGTAGAATGAGCGTAGCTCGAACAACCACCAAACTTCTCAGCCTAGCAGTTTTCGATAAATCCACCTTTTTGAGAATCAATCATGTGTCTGCCAATTGATTGAAGGTTATCGGTTCACGGTTACAACGGCTGAGCGTGTTAACCTTAGCGCATCTGATGCGCGAAGGTGTTCTGCTGATTGTCTGAAGCTTTTTCGACGAAAAATGTGTCGTTCTGAATGCTTGCTTTGCCGCTGTCAGCGGAGGATTCTGTCGTTACATGTCTCGGACACTTGACCGCTGGTCCCCAGGCGACCAGCACTGATGATATCAAAATACCTTCGGAGGCTTATACCATTGTTGCGTGCGTCAAAGTTTCATGAACCACAGTTATTTGGGAAAACTGGTGCAGGAAGAACTGCCGTCCGAAGTGCTTTGTACTAATGTTTAATCAATCGTTTTTGTATCGTTGGTGTCGTTTCTATAATTGATGTATTGTACAATTAACAATTGTGTGTATGGTATGGGGTTCACGTTAAAATCTATGTACTGCTCACGCATATCCGAGCGTGTTTCTCACAAATACGTTGAGAAATATACCATTATTATTATTATTATTATTATTATTATTATTATTATTATCCGCAGTGATCTCGCATAACCCAGCAAGCTTCTCACACTTGCGTTGAGAAATACATATTATTATCGTTTCTGAATCACTTCCTCCTTTGCCCGTGCTCTCCTAGTCTTGAAGTTTTCCCGATCTTCACGGGAAGTCTTCTGGGAATGATGAACTGTTTACTGTTCTATACGGTCGTGGCATGCTTGAGAACTCAAAGCCAGGCAAGAGCCATGCCGTGAGATAAATGTAAGGACGGCAGCAACCCCACTGGAGAGGATGAAGTGTGTATCCAAATTCTTCAACACTACCCCAGCTGTGATTCGGTGTTTATCAGAGAGACATTCATTGATGGACAACAGGCTGTTAGAGAAATCCATTTTTCCGCCAAAAACCGACATCCCCATCGAGAAGACGATGTTATACAATCAGGATGGGCAGAAACATCATGAAATTGTTCGGCCTTCATTCCACTGTGCTCACTGGTGGCTTAGTGGTCTTATCTGCATCCTTGATTTTAGTCCTTCGGTTTCCTTAGGCCGTATGTTGTGCACGCGCGATTTGCACGGCCTTAAGCTAAGGAACCCGTCCGGCGCCACTCATTTGACACCTATGTCTAGAACCCTGTCGGAAACCGACTTCTCTCACTACGTCACTACCGTCCCTTTCGGAATGAATCGCCAAATTGGCCAGATGATCCAATCGAGTGGAGCTCCCAGCAACTCATGAAGTGCTCAGTGCTTGAAATCGATAATCAACAGTCCGCCACAAGTGTTCGCGTGGGAGGGAGCAACGTTAAGTCGTACAATTATTTTGAAGCATGGAATTAATAAGAGATGCGCCTCCAATCAAGATGCCCCAACGCAGGATACCTGCAAACTTTCAGGATAAAGTGCGTAAGATGGTTGACTACATGTTACAGAAAAAAGTTATCCGGCCCTCTGAGTCTCCATGGGCTCCCCCGATAGTCCTGGTAAAATAGAAAGTTGGCGAACTACGATTATGCGTGGACTACAGGAAGCTCATTTGAGTGACGAAGAAAGATACATTTCCGTTACCAAGAATTGATGAACTGTTTGATGCCCTAGGCGGGCCACGTATTTTGGTACAGTAGACTTGGAATCAGGCTATTGGCAGGTGGATGTCAAAGAAAATGATCGAGCACAGACGGCTTTTACCGTGCCGTCGGGGCTGTATGAGTTCGAGGTTATGCTCTCTGGACTATCAACCGCACCTGCGACATTTTAACGTTTGATGCAGGACCGTCTGACCGTAGTCGGTTTAACACTGAAGTCCTCAAAATGTCACTTCTTACTGGGAGAGCTAACATTCCTTGGACATGTAATCTCGGGGGCGCGTATCCGCGTAGGCCCAAGAAGGACGGAACAAATTCGATGTTGGCCCACGCCGAAGGACACAAACGAGCTGAGGAGCTTCCCAGGGCTAGCGTCCTATTATCGCCGCTTCATCACTGATGTCGCTCACATTTCCACTCCCCTGAACAGACTACTACGAAACAGTCAGAAATTCAGGTGGACGGAAGAATGCGATCATGCTTTTAAGTTACTACGCAAAGCTCTGTACATTGCGCCAGTGTTAGCTTTTCCGGACCTGTCGCCGGAGGCCGTGGAGTTTGTTCTGGATACTGATGCAAGTGACTGTAATCGGGGCGGTTCTTTCGCAACGAGGACAGGACGATAGGGGACGAGTGATAGTCTACGGTAGCCGGCGTTTAAGTAAATACGGAGAAACTACTGTACGGCTTAAAGAGAGATGCTCGCGTTAATATTCTCTGTGCAGAGGAGAGTGCCACCGAATGAGACTCAGCTATACCGAAATGCTTGTTAGCTTATCGCAGCGCAATTCAATTTTGAATGACCCGACCCCACATTTTTGTGGACAGGCCGAGAAATGACACTACCCTTGGATGCCAGGTTGCCCGTTACGCAGCAACCGCAACTTCCGGAAGCACAGCATGTAAGCAACCTTCTTGACACACTTCATCGGACCCACCAGATAGCACGAGCACATCTGGAGGCACCTCACAGGCATCAGAGGGACTATCACGATTAGAGGGTATTTGGAGCTACCTGAAGGATGGCTAAAAGGTGTGGTTGCACAAGACGGTTCCGAGCCCGAGAGTCCCATTGAAGACGCATAAACAGTGGAAAGGGCCGCATATTGAAACGTTCGCTAACGATTCAAGTTCACACCGAGTTACGCGTAATTTGTTGATCCAGTAAACGCATCTCAATATTCAACGACAGAGAATCTATCCTCGGAACGGTTAACGAGAAGGTGCTCGTAATAACGGGATTTAATACGGTACTAATTGAACCAATGTACAAGAAAATTGTCTGTCACCCCGAATGTGAAAATCCTCGGAAATCAAAGGAGGAAATTGCCCGCACAACAAATTGACAACCAGGCACCGATCAACAATGGTGGACGATGAAACGGGCCGAGCTCACTCAAACAAATGGTCGCTGGTTTGGTCAGAGCAAAACGACTGTTCATGCATCCAGAAATGACGGGAATCATAAGTTACTCAAGGAAAAATATAGAAGAAAAATGTATAATTTCGGTATTTGGAAGTTTACAGGGCTCGGACTAAATAGGGGTAAGGGAAACGGTCAAAGTAGGTTGTGTAAGAATAAGGATGAGTAATGTATCTCATCTGGGGAAGAGTAAAGCGTAGGGCCACCTTTCAACATCAATCAAGCCTCAGCAATCCCAAAATAACGCAACACACATTGACAGAATCAACACCGTATGTTGTCGAACGAAGACTTTCGGAGGCATTCTGTCAAATTACTGAACCAACAGGAACTAACAGACAGTCAACTGAAGTTGACTTCAATCGACTAAAACCATACACACAAACTATAGGCCGGGGACTATCACCGGTCATCCCCGAGGTCGGGCTGGAAATGGAAATCCTGAAAGTGCTAGAGATAGGCTAAGCACCGAGAACGGCGCTCAGCAGAGGGAGGAGTTGTGTAACACGCGACCGAAACTAGTTAGCACGCACGAATCAACTTTGAAGTGGTAATTGTTACACAGTTGTTTCGTTCACTGTTCAGACCGCTACGTCAACGTTGTGCACGAGGATCTTGAACCAACGGACAGTCAGACAAGTAAACATGACACTTGTATTTAAACGTAAATCCCTTGTACTTTTGTACCCTCATCCTTCTTGATATTCTATCACTGCCGCGTGTTGCGTAATACATCTTCGGTCAAAATCTTTGCGTGCTCTTCTGGTTACGTGTAACACTTCGAGGATGGAGTGGATGCACTGAGAAAGAAGTTGATCGTTATTCCACGTAGATAGTCCCTAGGAAATGTGCAGAAAACTTTTTGTGGTGGGGGCGAGTTGGGGGTGCGCATACTTTCGCGGGAAACGCATGGACCTCTCGACTGGAAGTTACTCTTCGCTGAAATTCCAAAGAATTTTGAGGAGCTCGCGATATGCTTAACTATCACGAAATTTTGAATGTCCGGGCGGGGTGAGATGTTTTTTCTAGCGGGAAATGTCGGTGAAAACATGAATGGAGAGCGGAGTCACGCGATAAACGAGAGAACGTAAAACTGACTCTGTGGGCTATGACGATTAATGGAAATTATGATATTCCGGCATACCCTTCTATGTGACGTTAATAGCATTGTGTTAATTGATGAAATATACATACCATAAGCGAGCAGCTGTTATCAAATAACACGAGAAGAAATCGATTAGAAGCTATCCCTGGTATAAGATTACTACCGGATTTAAATGCTAATTATCTCTGCACAGCATTTATATAGAATGGGAACAATGTTTGACAATAACGAGAGGCTGCATGATGGTCTATCAGAGGAGAAAAGTAGAGTTGCGACTCAAGGTTATTATGCAATCATGAGACGAACAGGTTGAGTTTTTTTCAAACAGTTTTGGCATGCACAGCTTTTGCATGATGGATTAAAACACAGACACACCAGCTATCAGTAAGTATGGGGTAAGAGCGTATCAGGATGATTGGGTTGTTACTAACGGGCAGGTATATTGACACGTATACGTGTTGAATATGGACATGTTTTCCTGTTCGCTAGAAAGTTTAAAAGTACGACATCTATCCTGAAATCGGTAGTTTTGATCAGTTCGGGGGGTACGTGACGTAACATCACGCAACACGGAGGATTTTTACGTCGGATGTTATTAGGTCCATTTTCAAAGATAACGCCCTCAGACAATTAGATGTTGAAAATGGATATGAAGTTCGACATTGCTAGGAAAGATTCTACGCTTCGTTTGAGTTGGTATATATTCTTATTGGATCTTATTGCATACGGAGTTTGCTCCAAATGTAGGGATATTTTACTAGGAAATATTTGATTGCTGTTTTTCCCGAGATTTAAGAGCTGCCAAGGTGACGTCCTTGTTTCTGAAGTTATACTCAGACCAGTGTTGTAAGGGAGTCGCGAAGCTGACGGTGAATTTATTGCCATAGACCAGATTATGCATATTTGAAAGGTTTAGCTTGAGTCGGCGTAGTCAGAGGATCGACTGCTAGCGTCTGTCAGCGTTCTCTGTAGCCCAGAGAAGATGGATAAACCAATAAGCCTTCCATTACGGTACTTCGGAGGCTTTCCAGAGTTAATATATCAGACTTGCGTAAGTGGTCATATATGAACGTGCAGTACTCAAACTGAGGTCGTACACAGTTTATAGAGGTGTGATCGTGCAGCAGGTATGAAGAATAGGTGTTTGATGTAACCTATCATCCGTCTGGTTTTGACGACTAGGAAAGATATATGTTCTGCAAAGTTGAATGAGTTTGAGTAGCGCAAACCCAGGTCACGTACTGGGTTGGCTGTCGATATGCTGTGGCCGTCCAGGAGCCTGCGATGCTTGTTATGAAAAAATGCACACAAAGCTGAGTGTCTCGACCTTTCTGTGGGGACTTCACAATTCGCAACCATCTGACGAGTGTCCCAAATAGATTCAAGCCAAGGAACCGAAATTAAGAGAAGTGCTGGCAGTAACCATACATAGCGGCCTGCAATAACAAGTGAAGACTGTTACACGCTATTAAAATTGGTAAACCCCACTCCGTGCTATATCATGGTCAGTACGTTTCAACGATTGTTTTGTCTGTATGAAGGCTGGTCGACAATGTTCTATTATGCTGAGTCCCCCGTATAAGCTAGAACTGGATCGTCGTGTGACTCCATCGTACGAGTGGAGCGGGAGGGCGGCCACACACAGAACATTCTAACGAAATACACTGGGCCAACCAAAGCTTGTCAACATTAACTGTGTTACGTATATCGGTGGAAGGGTTTTGACCGGGATGTCTCATGGTACTCGAATGAAGATATTGCCACCTTAGGGGGCTGTTACGGATGAGGTTACCAGACACTACCGCGGGACCAAAGTTCATAAGAGGGTCAGTTACGTTTTATCTTCCATCCAAAGGAGGCTTCAGGTTCTCGAGGTCATGGTTAGTGTGCGCCTCGCTCCGTTAAGATGTGTGAATCTCGAGGCGAAGCCGTGCTAGCAAGCGATCGGACGATAGTCGGTGGTGCAATATATACAACCTGTGGTGCGGGTTATTTTAGATCTCTTGAAGTTCGGATTGTGAAAATATGGCTCTCCTCACTTGTTTGATGACAAGAGCTACATATTTGAAAGTAGCACAATCATTACCAACGAGCTTATTCCTAATGGCTCTAATGAGGCTCATTGGCGGCCGAGGTGCGCCGGAAGTTATGCACAGCCATAAGCGATTCAGCTTTGTTGGCACCGAATCAGAGAGGAGGGGAAATTACTTGTTCTCGACCACCACAAAATTCGCCGGACTCTGGAGGCTCGTGTAATCGACTAATATTTTAATCCACCCGGCGCCAGCAATTGGGGTAGAACAAGACAGCGCGTGATTTGCACAGTTCGAAGGGTCATGCAAGCTGTTGCAAGCCAACAGGTGGTGCCAAACGAGGCCCTGTACAGTTTATTGACTGAGGTTGAGGGTACTCTAACCGACAGATCCCTGGTCCCAGCCTGCGACGACTCGCACGGTCCCCCAGGCTTGAGACCAAACTATATGTTGCTCCCAAGGTCAAATCAGTGCCTGTCTTGTACTCACACCACCGGTTGGCGGCATCCGATTCGGATTAGCCTGTCACAGTGACCGAAGCCAAAGGACGCCTGCGCTTATATATCACTGCATCTGGCTTGCGCTGCACCAATTGCAGTTCCACCAACACACCACATATTCAGTGTAAACCCGGAGGAATAAGACCGGGAGGTATGCCAGTGGGGCCTTTCTGTCCAGCCGGCCAATGCTGGTTAGCCACTTGATTGGCTAATAAGGAAAGGAAACTCTTATCTCTCGGAAACTAAACAGAGAGGCTGCAATGACGAGATCTACACTGAGAAGAAAGATTTTTGAAGTGTAATACAAGAAGCGTTGCAGTATAGGGGTGCAGGTTAGTGCATCCCAGAGAAGAAAAAAGGATGAAAAGCAAAGTTCTCATTGGACTATGAAAAGCCAGGCAGACAATCCATCATACAATGCACCAGCAAAGCCGGAGAAGAGAATGGGTAGAAGACCACAGACACTCAGGTTTCTGAAAAGAAGAGCGGATTAATTGTCAATGACCACGATGTTGGCCGATGCAGTCATTAACAGAAGTAGAATAGGTATACCGATTTGACCTACCTGAGCCTAGCGTACTCGCCGCCTCTTCGCCGACGGGGTACTATGAGTACGTTGGTGACCTACCAGCCCCAAACGGCCAGCGCATTCGCGGCCGCACACATCACAACGCCATATAGTCACGTCACCGCGACCTATGGCACCGATGGTTCCTTTGCGTACCGCACGCTTCCGCTCGCGACCACGCAATAGTTGCTCGTTGAACGCTCGGACGCCCGCCCGAACCGTATTCCTCCAGGCCGTCCGGTTCAACGCCAAATCTTCCCAACATCTAAAATCAATGTTACAACGTGAAAGACTTACCTGCACAACATCCTGGTACCTCCGCTTCTGGCCACCGGGATTTCGCTTACCTGACTTCACTTGTCCGTACAGTAACTGCTTCGGGATACGGTCATCGCCCATCCGACGGACGTGACCGAGCCAACGGAGCTGGTTCAGCATCAACATGGCTTCCATCCCGTCCATGTCCGCTCGCCGCATTACCTCAGTGTTCGGAATCATGTCCGACCACCGAATACCCAAGATGCGCCTCAGACACTGAACATGGAAACGGCTCAAATAGCTCACGTTCCGCTGATACAGTGTCCACGTCTCACTGCCGTACAGCAGGATAGACAGCACCATTGAGCGGTAGACACACAACTTCGTGGCCATCTTCAGGCTGTGATTCTTCCAGACACGCCTTTCAAGACGTCCGAAAGCAGCGCTAGCCTTTGCCACACGCGCTCTCAACTCGCGGTCCACGGACAGATCTGTCGACAAGTTGCTACCCAAGTAGCAAAAATCCCCGCAGCCATTCACAGTGTCTCCAGCGATGCGAATTTCGGGTGGAGGTACACAAGCAGCACCTCCACCAGGAGAAGGCTGAAAAAACGAATACGTCTTACCTGTGTTGATGTCCAACCCGAACTTCGATGCTGCCGAAGCGAATGCTGTAGCTAGACGTTGCAGCTCTTCTTCGCTGTGCGCTAGCAAGGCGCTGTCATCGGCGAACAGAAGCATCCGCATCCTTGAGGTCTGCAGCCGGGTTGAGGCGCCAAATCGTCGGATATTCAACAGACGCCCGTCCGTCCGGTACTCCACCTCGACACCATCCTCTCCAGAGTTCTGAAAAGCAACTGTTACCATCGCAGTCAAATATAAACTAAATAGGGCTGGGGCTAGAACACAACCCTGCTTCACGCCAGTGACGATGTCGAAATCATCAGAGGTCGATCCACACGATTGCACCTTCGCCTTCATGCCCGCATGCAACAATCTAACCATATTGACGAACTTACCTGGACATCCAAACTTACCAAGCACCGTCCACAGCGCCTCGCGGTTCACGGAATCGAACGCTTTGGTGAAGTCCACGAACAGGGCATACAAGGGCTGATTCCGTTCTCGGCACTTCTCCTGAAGCTGTCGAGCAGCAAACACCAGGTCGATTGTACTCCGACTCGACCGAAATCCACACTGCTCCTCGGGAACATTCATCTCCAGAACGGACGCATTCAGTCGGTTCAAGAGGATTCTGGCAAGCACCTTGCCTGCACAGCTCAAGAGGCTGATACCTCGGTAGCTGTCGGTGCATTGCTTGCTACCCTTCCCTTTGAACAAGGGTACGATGAGGGCATCCTTGAAGTCTTGCGGCATCACCTCGTGCTCCCAGATGGAGTGAACCAGTTGGAGCAGAGCGCGTTCCAACGCCGGACCGCCATTCTTCAGGATCTCACCTGGCAGCCCATCCTCGCCTGCAGCCTTCCCGTTGCGCAGTTGACCAATCGCCCTCTGCAACTCCAGCAAGTCGGGGGCGAGAGCAAGCGAAGATTTGACGTCCTGTTGCGGCAGACTGTTAACAGTCGCCCAATCAATTGTAGTAGGGCGGTTTAACAGGCTGCCGAAGTGTTTGCGCCATATTCCCATGATGTCTTCCGGCTGGCTGCAAGAACAACCGGTGTCCACGTCTACCAGTGCTTTAGTAGACTGGATAGACGGACCGAAGATCGCCTTAAGCGAATCGTAAAACTCCTTGTGTTGCCGACGATCTGCGAAGCCCTGCATGCGCTCGCCCTGTTTCCTCCACCAGTTGTCCTTAATTCCGCGAACACGCTCAGCCAGTTGACGGCGGATATTCCGGAACCTAGTCTTCTTCGCTCCATTGCCAGGGTCCATTGTGCATGTGGCGAACGCGGCATTCTTCTCTCGTACCAAGTTGGAGATAGCCACGTTGTTGTCATCGAACCAATCCGGGCGTTTCTTGCGCTCCACACCGATCGTCTCGGTGGCTGCTACCATAATCTGTTTCTTCAGTTGTTGCCACATACCCTCGGGGGTAGTGGATACAGGAGCATTGTGCAGGCGAGCGACGACTGCACGTTGAAAGGCAGCCTTCGTCTCGAAGTTCTCCAACCTTCTGATATCCAGCTTCTGCCGTTGTCCAAAAGATCTACAATAAACGGACTTGCGTACATGGATAAACAATTTGGTCCTGACCAGCCTATGATCTGTGCTACATTCAGCCCCGCGCATCACTCGCGTGATGCGCACTTCACCAATGTCGCGCTGCCGCACAATCACGTAGTCAAGTAGGTGGTGGTGACCGCTTCGTGGATGAGTCCACGTCGTGATGTCGCTCGCATCCAGCTGGAATCGGGTGTTCGTGATAGCCAGCTCGTGAGTAGCACACAGGTGCAGCAGACGATCACCGTTCGCGTTGACTGAACCAATGCCGTAGGGTCCGAGGACTCCCGGCCAAGCTACAGAGTCGCGCCCAACTCTAGCGTTCAAGTCACCCAAAACAAACAGTCGGTCATTCACTGGCGCAGACCGGATTGTGGCGGACAGCTGATCATAGAACTGGTCCTTTGTATCATCAGTGTGACACATAGTTGGACCATAAACACTAACAAATGTAGCACACTTACCTCGACCGAGTCGCAGGCGCATCGACAGCATTCGGGGGCTGATGCCGTGCGGTTCGCCTATCATCAAACCATTGATGCGATCAGCGACTGCAAAACAGACACCATGCTCCCGAACACCGTCTGTCGGGTAGCCTATCCAGTAAAAAGTGTACCCGGCGCCTGCTTCCCGCAACTTACCTTGGTCTGCAAGCCTTGTCTCACTCAAGGCTGCTACGTCGATTCCATACCGCCGCAGTTCCATCGCGATCAGGGCGGTGCGTCGTTCCGGCCGTTCTGTGGCGCTGCATCGATCCAGCAGAGTGCGCACGTTCCACGTCCCAACCGTAAGCGTGTTGCGTCCACGGGCCTGTCTCCAGTTGGTCTTCTGGGCACTGAAACCTAGTTGAGCATTATCTGCTCGGGGGCTCGTGATTGGGGGGACGTATGAGGGTGAGTGTTTGGCAGTAGCATGTTTTCGCCTATCCACCCTGCCATGTGCAGCAGATAGGGCGACCCGGTTTATCCTGCGCGACGGCCGATGCAGTATACTATTTGATTTAGTTTGTATCGTTATCATTGTGAGTATGGGCTTCGGATACTGCCAGGACGCCCAGACCTGTGCAGGAGAGCGATTAGGGCCCTCATCCAAAGCCTTTGGCTAAAAAGCCTGAACCGCAAGGCAGCAGCTGTCTCACACACACAAACACAGACACACGCACACACACAGGCGACGGCATCAAACACCACTGTACACACGAACCAAGCAACCAGACACACAGTCAGTCCAGGCACAACGGAGCAACAACACAGTCTCCACGCACAACAAACGCACGCATCTGCTTTTTGTCTGGCTACTCCCCACACTGCCAGAAAGACACGCCAAATGGTGGAAGCAGGCCCAAAGCCCGATTGATGTGTTCTGGAAACGCTGAATCGGTGAGTATTCACCCTCCATCCAGGCACACCTTAAGTGGACCGAGTCCATACGGATCGTGAAGATTTATTACTTTGATGTACTGACCAGAGGCCATCGACCCCTAGGGCGTATTGTCCGAGCAGAGTAGTGGGCGGTGCCGACAGTCACCTCCGCGATATGTACTCGTGAACAGACAGCGACACGATTAGGAGATTCATATGGTCTGCATGTCTCCTCAAAGGGGCGGTGGGTGGTGATATCAGAAGCAAGTAGAGCTCAGGTTCAGGGAAATCGGTTCAGAGTACACACTCAAACCATAGCTACGTGAGTGTTGGGAGAGCACGTCATTTTCGGGGAAGTTTGTCAAAAGAGCTGCCTGCGCTGAGTGGTTGGAGAGTATGTGTGTTACAGAAAGTCAGTGGCCGCACTCCCTGTCTTTGTTCAACCTCTTCTCGTTGGTCCTTCCTCTGCTTACATTGGAAACCTTCTTGGTGGCGATTACGAACCTACCTTGCAAAGAACGATGACCACTCAAGTTACACTCAGAACAAATCATTTTCTCCACGAAAGTCAATGTTGATATACTGCTAGATCTCGATAGCGTTCGTGTGCGAACCTGTTTCGCGTACTATTTCTTTGTCACATCCTACTGCTGGAACGCCTTCCATCTATACCCGAGTTTCCTTTGCGTCGGCCTGAAAGTTGTAGGCGCTCACTGATGCGGGTGCCACTATTTCAGATCCAGCCTACTGACAGGTGTTGCGAGTAGACTAAGCTTGGTTTGAACAACCACGAGACTCCGATAATAACGCCGTCTACTCTCGTGCCCCTGAGGTTTCTCCGGGTGATAACTTGCTGCACTGTCTGCAGGTTTTCCCGCTGAATAACGTGCCCAATTTTTAATTTTTTTAGTGTGAATCACTGTCTACCGCAGGCTCGGTAGCAGTCATGGTTTTGAGTTCCCGCTGTCATTCAGTCTCTGAAGCTTCTCAAAGTGTACCCCGACCTTATAGCAAAAGCCTTTGAGTAGGCCCAATATCATTCCAACATCACACCATTTCGCGCTAAAACTTAGCTATTTGTTGGTTCATCTACTACCGTTCGTCGTTCATGCCACCTACCCACCTTCATTTGCCACATCCTTTTTCTAACCGACCACGCTGTCCCTCGGTGAAAAAATCTTTCCTTGTGGAATTCCACTTATAGTAGTAGTTGATGTCAGGCTTCACTTTACACACCAGCCGTTTCATCTCTAACCAACATGCCGGCTACTGGCTGTCGACCGCTTCTTCTCATTCCATCAATTTCTCTGAGTTGCATGGTATATAATCTCCCATTCACGATCGCAACGCTTAAACGGTAATCGTTTTTGTGGTAGACCAGCATTTAGTCAGTGCTGCAATCCTCCGTGGTGTCACATGCAGTGACCTCCTGTCACTTGATGGTTACCAGTCTCTTTCACATTTACGTTTGGCAGCTTTGACTCCCCCGTATCAGCTAACATATTTTTGGGAGGGGATGTCCACTGAAACATTAACCCCGATATCTCTCACCACCCTGTAAACGCTCATTATTGCAGGTGTAACATCGTCCGGCAACATTGCACATCCACCTTAATGAAGGCAAGCAAGAGACTAGCTGGTGCGTGAAAGACTTTCGTGGGCTAGCTCTTAGCAACACACAGATCAAGGCATAACTAAAAAGCCCGAAACGCCGGTAATTGAACTAGATGTCAGAGTTATCCCGTTCACTTTCTTCCTTCCAAGCTGCTGTCAACCATCCGATGTCCCTGCAACTAGCATACGCCTCCGCAATTGAGAACTATCTTCCAGGACTACTTTGAGGGCAAAATGGCGGTGGTAGACCAGCTGAACTATAATGAGTGGCCCAGTGTTCAAGTGGGTACTCGATTAAAATTTGACCTCAGATTTACCGACCTTATTACCTCTCATTTTTCTTTAACCCTTTAGTTGTTCTATAAAATTTGGGTGTAAACTGTGATGCATTAAGCTTGATGGTGAATCAATGGACCCGTCTTCTTCCATACATAGTAGTTCTCGTAAATTTGATGAGCCAAGCGGAAATGTTGAGCACATGGGTCAATACCAGTGCATCAAGCTGTAGATGGCACACTGTGAGTAAGCCTTGTCACACCACTCTCTTCACAACCAAACACTCCAGAATACCCTCGAACAGTTTTTCTGGATGCACTTTTTGAACCAGTTGCGCGATTATACAAAAAAGCCTCTGGTTGAGAAGTTGGTGGATAATTTACAATGGAGTCGAGAACGAGTAGTAACAATGGATACTGCGGTTACATTTGTATCACTTACGCTCCTACACCCCTGATCGGAAACCACTACAGTGCCTGGCAGAATAACATCCAGGTTCACTGACAGCTCTTCTCCCGGGAGGCACTAATCTGGCATTATCTGTTTGCAGAAGGAAATACTCGCCATTGAACCCGTCCAGCGTGTAGCCACCAAAATAGTCATTGGCTTACAGCATCTCGCTTACGAGTGTCGAAGCATCCGCGGCGACCTAACCCTAACACACTTCCTTGTTAGCACGGGACTCGTGGAGCAACTCTTCATCCTGGTAAATGATAACGGTAAAAGAAGTCACGAATGGAAGCTCTGTGAGTTTCAACCTCGGACCTTCCTAAAACAACAGTTCTTCTCATAGAGTTTTCAACTACTGAAACGACCTTCCACTAGAGNTTCTCATAGAGTTTTCAACTACTGAAACGACCTTCCACTAGAGTTTGTCAGCTGCTCTTCTACGGTCCGCCTCAAAGTTTCATTGAATTTCCGTGTACTTAACAAACCGTAGGATCAGTAATTTACTCTGTTCTGTTAAATTATTATTTTACTCTGTGCTAGGTAATCTCTATAACCCCCAAGAGCGGTGCCACACCCTATTTTCAGTGAATGCCTTTCAGTTCGATAGAAAACCTGCGGATAACGAAACGAACAAACTGATCGGATCCCGGCAGTTTGGGGTCCCAGCCTCAAATCGGTGTACAAATTGCTGAACCAGTATTACGAACGGCGAATCGTAACCAAGAGCGTCGAACAACCTTGACGATATGATATATTATATATTGATAATGTGATGCAACATAAGAAAAATGCGACATGTATTTGTTAGTTTGATATGTTTTGAAATACGTTGGTTTGTTTTTGTTTACCAAAATAAAGTTCATCTATCTACTGTTAAGTCTGGGTATTCGAAAACATTTAGAGTAATCAGTGCGACTCGAACTTATTTGATTCAGTTGTGATTCACATTTAATCCAAAGTCAACGTGCATATAAAAGCGAACCGGTAATTTTCAACGTCGAATATCCATCTTCTGAGTGCAACTTATGGAAAACTTTGAAGTAACATCAATGAATATTTATATAAATTTATATAAATATTCACTGATGTTACTTTGAAGTATTTCACTGGACACATACGCTCCGACCATGTGATCGTGGAGGTGGTCTACAATCACATGGTCGGAGCGTATGAGCCTAACAAAATACACGAGGCCTAGGCCACTCACAGCTGTGAGATCAATAATTCTCTTTCTAATATGACAGGGCTGTTGTAGTGACCTGGAGATACCCCCGGCCTGTCTGCTGTACGGTGTGTAAAATCCCTCCTTAATATCTAAGCTCAGAGCAACATGGTTTCCTGCCCCAACCGCGCGTGCCCCACCTCCCCGTCACATGTCTTTCCCTCTACTCAATCTCGTTAACACTGTGCACCCTGTGAGTCACTCAGGTGTATCCCCGAATTGCGGGTCATTATTGGCTTACACTTCACAAGCCGATTACCAACATTTGGACCATTTGCATTTCCTTCATTGCTGCAATTAATTTTGCCACACTTTGTTCAAACTTCGCTCGAATGTCGTTGGCTGATTTCCCTTGCACATGACGGCAAAACTTGTCTACCTCGGTGTGCTTTCGGCGACTTCCTCTGTTCCTGATTGATGTACATGGTGCACGTTGGGACAGAAATTTCAGTGCATCGGTGACAGCATTCGTTCGCGTTTTCATATAGGGTTTTGTCATCTTCGGCACCACACAGATGTCAACTTTTCTAGTTGGTGTTCATTGTCCAATTGGGCAAACATACACCATCATATGTTTTCCACTAAGGACGATTTAGAATCATGTGCGAAAATCCTACGCCCATGAAAATTATCTGTTGATTAATCAACCGATAATCAATCAGATTAATTATTCAACAATTGTGTATACACAACTACGTATACTATAGAATCACACGGCCCCAACCTAAACTTAGGCTAGTGTGGCTCAGTTAGAACTGGATACGGCCTGCCAGCGCTAGTAAAACAGAGTATGACTTACCGACATGGTATTCAGCGGGAACTTAAGTTCCCGTTACAGCGGTGATTATAATCACCAAGATGATGATCAAGTGCATCACATAGCCGGGCCCGTGGGAGTGCACTCCCAAATGCTGATTACCGTTACATGGCTGAGGTAATGAAAAAAAATCTGCGGACAAAGCCCTTCTACCTCTTTAAAATTCAGTGGCTTCATTGAAATCATTTTGCTACTTGGACAATTCTGCTAATCATTTCCAATACTTTCAATGCTTCCCAAGTCCCCTCAACTAATTTTCATGAGAAATAAAAATAAAAATAAAAAACGACACTGTCTCTCCATACTATTATATATAAGGCACCCATAAAGCACACCGCTTGCCGAAATAAGCAGGGGTTCGTTGGACAATAAATGAAATTGTTTACAATTTTTGATACTTGAGTATCCCATTAGATGAACATCCAGGTCCACATAACCCGCCATCAAATCTGACCACCAAAATACTTAGATCCCCATTCACCACCAGTCCGTTTTCTTCCATATGACATGCGAAAAATCGAAGTAGACAAAAGAACACAGGGAAATATTACTCGAAAGAAAATGGTGCAAATATGCGTAAATACGACATATCTCCGTAAGCAGTTGAGAGAGCAAAAGCAAAGTAAAAAAATCTCACAGCATCTCTCCTAGACATTACATTGCACTATATTCGAACAAGATCAGTAATACTACGAGTTACACAAGTGTGTCTGGAAGTTCATAAGTCCGTAGGTACTCCAGACAGAGCAAAAGTGAGAAAACATTAAGAAAGCACTTGCCCTGGGATTTACGTCACACCGTACGATCGTGCCCATATACTGAAGCACATAGAAAAGTGTGCAACTTCATCTGTAGTGGACAAGTGGGTGGGCGATTGACGGTCGTCCACTAGCACTTTGAAACGCCTTTCGTGAAGAGCATTCGAAAAGTAGTCCCATCGGGGATCTAAGTAAAAGAAACACGTCAGGGTTTGGAAACAAACTCTATAATCCCAATACTGTTGGAAAATATGACGAGCATTTAGTTCTTGCTAAATCTTTGATCAACTGCAGTAACCGAGAGAAGAAACAAGAGAGTCGCGAGGTGGGCTACAGCCCAATCGGCGACATTTAACTCGCGCCAAGTGAGAAGTGCATGGAAACTTTGCTGGCGTTAAACAACTCTCGAATTGGTCCGGGTAAAACGACCTTAAATAACGTAAAGATAGATGGGTCGTTAGGAGAGGAGGAAACATT
>QNGE01004997.1:22184-50984 GCA_008508345.1 Paragonimus westermani | reverse complement strand
TTTTGGTATTCATATGTTCGCCGAGCTTGGCATTTAGGTTGCAAACGTTTCATCACCAGGCGAGGTGACATCATCAGTGCACTGATGATGTCACCTCGCCTGGTGATGAAACGTTTGGAACCTAAATGCCAAGCTCGGCGAACATATGAATACCAAAACCATCAACCCGAGCTACAAACAACACCACCACTGTTCCCAACCACCGATCACCATGATTGGAGATATGTTTGATTTAACCCAACCAAATTCTTCAATGCACTTCAGTGACGTGTTGGTCGTTGTTCACAATTTTGTCGAAAGATAATGTTAGTGGTAACCTACTGACCTGGTAGTTTACATTGATGAACAACTGTTACTTGGTATTTCGATAATACCATCAAACACACGACTTTATTCACACTTATCTGTCATATTGAGTGACGAAAACAAGTTCTTGTTATTGACTGGTCGTCAATAATTTTTACTTTTCCTGGATTTCTGGTGGTGTGTTATTCTGTCGTTTTTAGTGCTATGTATTCTTGCCTCTTGATAGATAGACAGACAAAGCATTTGATTACATTTGCTTGAAATTAGTCATCATGTTGTGAGATCAGCAAGTCCTGTTTATTTGCATCATTACCGCAAGCTCTTCCCGAGGTATTGTTGTTACAGACCCATGTACAGAATCTCATTCTCTGTTACAGATGTTGCGGGAACGTGTCAGTACTCGTCAGTGGGTCAGGGATGATGATGCTTCAGCTTGTGTCGGTTGTCATCGTGAATTTTCCATCAGTAACCGTAAGGTACGTGTAAAGTTCTCTGTCGTTGGAGAATCCCATCTTTCCAGTTTCTCTATATTTCTTAAATTAAAATTACATAGCTCTCTACTTTTTATGAAAATCAATTATATGCTCATGATCATCCCGGAAATTTGAGAGCATCGATTTTTTACCTCACTTTCCGTTTGTGTTTTGAAATTACTTTTGAAATATAGTACATATTTCCCATTTCTACTCAAAACCACAACTCTTACTGTTGACTGATGAAGTATCCTGATCAATGCTGTGATATGAAAAGGTTAACGCGACTGAATGTTTCTGAGAACACGTCAGTTGTATTTGTCCTGCTCAACACCCCCCTGTTCATGCTTTGAAGTGGTGCCGATTTTTTCGGATCATACAATTAACCACGAGGCTTTGGAAATCACTGTTATCATGTTCAAATCAAAATTATTTTCTACTTATTTACTGTCATTTGCATTTTTCCAAAAGGAGGCGTAAAGCCTGAGTGAACTTACGAACGGTAACGTTGCTCTTTAATTGCACTCGTTTTAGGGTTGTACCAGATCCCACTGTGAACGATTTTAACGCCCAAAGTTTGAGAGCTCATATGCCCAACATTTCCGGAGTAATTTCCAAAATGCGGATTATTTGACTCTGGTCTTCTCTGGACCGGACAAAAATAGCTAATGTGTAGACCGCATGAATGAGCAAGTAGTTGTAAGAACCTCACTGGTTGTTTTTCTGGCGAATAGTTATCGCTGTTTCAGCCAGTTGTTATCGATATGACCACGATCGTGAAGTGGCCAAACACTAACATAGAATGTCCCTTGGGAAAACATTATGTTTGCTGCATGTAACGTGTTACGCAATTGCATGGAGTAATAATCAATTTCCACGGGTGTCTTCTAAAATAGACGAACTGGCACAGCGCAGCAGTATACAACGTATGGTTCCCAGGGTCTTTGAACATTTTCGCCTTTAAGGTCTATAGCTGGCAGTGGCAACCTCTAGTTTTTAACTGAACTCATGCCACCCGCGTTCTTGACTCATAATACTTCTGCAGTGGTTCAAAACAGTCTCAGACTACCCTAAGTGAATGCAGACGTTTTTCACCGAGTTCAGTAACCAAAAATGAACGAATGCAACAGGACAGTTACGGGGGTTTAGCAAGTTATAGGAATAAAGAGTTTGACTCACAGAAAGGGTTCAAGAAGACCACAACAGCAACATTCCAAATTACCAGTATCCAGGAAGCGAGGATATTCCGAGATTACTGTGAGCGACTGAAACGAGGTCGGTGCTGCGACGGTGTTCGGAGTACAACGGAGCTAAAAATGGATGAGATCCGTGTAGTATCGTCAAGCAACTACGCCACAGGTAGAAGAGCAGAAAGACGTGCGTGCACAAAACTATTGTAATTGCAAGGCCATTTTTAATCAATTCGAACAACCTGCAGAGATGACGCAAAAACGTTGTTGTACAATGGTGAAGCATCGTTAGTGAACAAAACCAAGAAAAAACTCTACACTTCTATCCAACAAATCCCAAGACTTATAAATGTCGCGGGTTACGGGACGAATGTTACGTAGTTTGTTTGAAACTCGTTCAGATTTCCTCAGTCTGCGTGGTTCCAACAAACCCAGATTTCCTGCTCGGATGCGGGCACCACAAATGATATTTAATCAGTGTTTCACACCCTCGAGTCTCTTACTGATACAAACTACCAGTTTTGGGGTAGACTTTATATTTCCAGACTAACAGAGCGTGAACAAGTTTCCGGCTGAAAAACTTCCGATTATTTTTCCAGATTTTATTTATTATATTCAGGTTATTTGTTCCCACACAGTTTTACAACTTTCGCCCGTATTATATTTTGCTTATTTATCCTACTCTTTGACCACCGTGTTTCACTCGCTTTTCCTCTCGTTCGATTGTCATTGCTCGCTGGACTAAGCTTCATCTGTTTCTACATATCTGTATTTTGCGTTGATTTGGCGTATGATTTTTGTTGTCCTTGAACGTAAATAGTTCCAGCAAATCTCGACCTTTTTCAAGGTATAACTTCGTTCCCATCATGGAGTGGTTTCACAAGGTGGACTCTGTGTGCAAAGCGAGGTGATCTGAAGACGTATTTTTGTGGTAGCGTTTCTGATCGAATAGCTGCCTAAATCCCATGGACCCACCTATATAAACATTTGATGTATATGGATTGGAGTACACCTTTGGCATTTCCAGGATGACTTCTGAGGTTAGGACTATATTTCCATGCGTATGTTATTATCGGCTGACGTCTGAAACAGGTTTAACCATAAAAAGCTTCGCGGGGGGGTTCTTGACTGTTGTTGGGCCCTTCGAGACTGGTCTATTCATGAAATTAATTCGGGCTAATAGGGACTCGTTTTACATGCTGGAACATCTATTGATACTGTGTACACTCTCATTTTTGACACTTTTCAGCACCATTGCCGCAATTGTGGTGGGATATTTTGCGGGAACTGCTCGTCAAACCGCGCATCCACGGCTTCAAGCAAAGACCCAGTTCGCGTGTGTCGTTTGTGCTATCGCGAGCTGACCAAACATGATGTGATTTGAGCTTAACACACATCTGGTGGTTCACTTTTCTTTATTTCGAACACTTTGGCTTCCTTACAACATAATGACGTATCACATGCTGGTATTACGGAACTTACGTTTTATTGGACTTGTGCGCAATTGACCAGAAACAGTTCCAATCTCATTTCACTTCATCTTTCTTTATTATCGACAGTCAAGTGGTTTTTAGACAATAACTTAAAAACGTTAATTTCTTATCAGGCCATATCATGTTTTTGTTTCTCTTTTTTGCTTCAAATGTGGATAATGCACTTAAAGACTTCAACCGGTTTCTCGTAACATTCGAGTGAAACGTTGATTGGCCAAACCTTTAAAATATGCTCGGATGCATTTCTGTGGTAATTACGAGGACCTATCAAAATGGACTTGTTCAGTGCACTGATCAAGCACACAACTCCAGTCGATCAGCAGTACCTACTGATGTCCATATTCACTTGAAGGCAGTGCGGAATTCTGTTTTGTTTGTAAGAATATTTACACATAGTGTAACTGCTGCTCACTCTTTTTATCCTCGTCTGAGTTTAATCAGATGACGAGCACTGTGTGGTTTCGGCGTAACAACTATTCCAGGTTCTTTTGGGCGTAGCTAGTGTTATGGGACTACTCTGTTTCTCGATTGCATTTGTTCAGACTAACGAAGTGCTAGTTGGCCATGTTGACATGCTTTCGGTAGCCTATCTTGACGTCAACCCACGTTTTAGCCATTGTAAACTATGCCTTGAATATAAATTCACAACGTGGTACAACTTTAGGTGTAATTGTCCGACGGTCGTTGTATCTAAGCCCATGTATCTTTTGGCAAGCGGTGCTTGAGAAATCCGATAGGTATCAAAATACCCTTGGTTTTTGCAAAACCCAACACTTGTGTGACACCCAAGAGATGCAGGCTGGGAACAACGGCTTAGTCAGATCACACCATTTTAAGATGTGCAACTACGGAATACCTTATGCGTTTCTGCTTGCCTATTGTCAGCATCATACGTGGGATTAGGTGAGAACCGGAATTTTAGGCATCTGTTCAACCTGTCATCTTTCAAATTCAAGCTTAAGCTGCAAAACGTTGTTTCGGTGACCAACTACGGATTCAGCTGAGAGATCGATTAATCACAGGAATCATTGCCCCTGATCTTCAGTAAAAGCTGTTACTACTAAATGAACCATTCTCCCGATCTGCCAGACGTGTCTGTAAACAAGTTCAAGATGTTAAGATCGTGGTTATATGATACCAACAGTGCTGGGAAGCAGGCGTACCAACAAATGCACCAGTTTAAAAAGGTAACTTCCCAAGGAAATGCAGCAGTTGAACCACATCATTCCAATCTGAACTCCGTCCAATCTTGAGGTAATTGTAAGTCATGCGGTCGTAAGCATTCCCGATTTGCTTATCTATTGTGCACTTCTAAATGCCATGAATGTGGTAAGATAGGCCACGTTGAAGGTGTCTGCCGTAGCTCAAAGACGTGTCTAGTCCATGTTTCTTTAAAAGAGCAAGGTTGCCACTGACTTCAAATTCATTGCTCTTACTGTAAATTCGATTAATTCTGTTGACTACCCGCCACATAGCACAGTCATTTACTGTTAATGGTGGTCCCAAACATACCTTTATTATTGACACCGATAGTGTTGAGTGTTTTATTTCAATTGATCTCAAAGCGGCTTGAGGCTCCTTAATATTCTTGTTTATAGTCTTAGTGGACAAGCCTTACTTGTCCTTGGCAAGTGTGAACTTACACCCACAAGTGCACAGTCTAATACATGTCCATTTTCGTTAACAATTTTTATCCGTCTGTTATTAGTCATGAATGAACGATGGTTTGGTAGTTCTCTTTCATTTCCCATCTAGTCTTCTTAGGCTGCAAATTCAGTTTCTGAGTCTATTTCAGATCTGAATTCAGTTACTGAAGACTTATCTGCAGCTGAGCCGGTACAAGCAACAACTTAGCATGTGAAGAAGAAGCACTGTCATCGTCGCAACAACCCGGACTTTCACTCAGACTGCGGCAGGTGTAGTGATTGTAATCCGTAACTGAACATTGTGTTGTGTAACTGCATGAACAACTACTTTGTACATAATATGGATAACATTACGATTTTGTTGGCTTACTTCCTCTGTTGGTTCTACGATGTTGTAGGGTCTGTTACCCTTTCGATCTTTTGTTACGTACCACTCTTCATACCGGTTATGTTCATTGTACATATGAACTACTTGTCTATTGTTTGAATCAATACACACTTCGTCCTCGCGCGTTTCGCCTTCTGTTCGCACGCGGTCCTGGTTATCGTGGGCTAACCGTGGCAACGTTCATTTAGCTCGCTTGAGGAACCAAATCCGTTATTACTAGAAGGGGAGAATCTTCTTGCAATACGCAGAAGATTTATTGTAGTGGACTTAATTGCGGACACCTACTGTGAGTTCTTGTATTTGCCTTGAGGTACTGTTGCCCCCAACTCTGTTCCACTACAATGTAGTAATTAGCTCCGGATTTGAGTTAGATACATTTGCGGTTGCTGTTGAGTATTACTAACTACCACGTATTCTCACAGCTCACATCCAAAATGCTTCTCCAGTTCGCCTCTCAGTCATTGAATTCCACCCAAATGCTCACATTCGTCGCTGTCCGTCAATCACTCCCTCCCTACCTCTGTGTATACGATCTTCCTATGGTCCGTCATGACCCTGATATCCACTCGACATCATACAGAGCAGTAAATCAATGGTTCACATTGATGCTTAGCTGCCACACATCTATGACATCAACTAACCGATCTGCTGGAAGTCCGGGTACCTATTGTAGTAAGACCACCTTCGACGTCTACAAAATCCTGAACTCCCTGTGACGTGAGATTTGCCCTACTAGTGCCACCGTAATGCTGTTACCAGGATTGGCGGATGAACACCCCGTGGCCGCAGCCGTTTGAGGATGGAGAAGTCCGGAGTTTCCTGAAGGACTCCGGGGATTTGGGGAGGCGGTGGGAGTCAACGCCGACCGGGCGAAGCTGGCAGTCCTCTGGATGCTGCTCAAAGGCAGGACGAAGGTGGTGTTGGATACGGCGCAAAGGGGCCCAGCGAAGCTGGAGCGAGCCGCCGTGAATGAGGTGCTGATCACTGGGTTCGACAGCCCCATCAATTGCCAGGAGGCATTGAGGCGTTTCAAGGGCGCCCGGCTCGGACCAGGAGGTCACGCTCTTGTTTACGCCTTATCTCTGCAGGCAACGTTGGCAAGAGCCCCGCCACATTTGGACCAGGACTCAGAAAAATGCATGCCGACAGATCAGTTCTTGGAAGGAGTGCCACCTGTTGCGTCCACACTACGCACCGAAGTGATGCAAGAGGAACCTTGTGTATCCTGGCCGAGCCAGCATTAAACGTGCCTTACATCTAACAATGAACAGAGTTTACAGTGGGCGGATCGATGAATCGATAACAAGCCAATGAGGGAAGGGCAAAGCATGTCATGGTAGGCTAGCAGGGTGCGCACGTGAACTTTGCGACCGGCAGCCGTGCAACGAGAGGGTTCACATAAGTGAGTGATCATGTGTGTGTGCACATGCAGGAACGTACTACGGATGGACTGTGCACTACCAGCAGTCCGGAATCAGCTCAGGGTTGCTCTCATTGCACATCCGATGACGCTGGAACAGTTGATTGATGCAGCACGACAATTGCTGGTAGAAGACTCACCGACAGTAAACGAGTTGGAGGCAAGCAAACCAAGTGAACTGAGTGGCCTTCGAAGCGCAGTGGAAAGGTTGAGTCAGGAAGTGGTGGCTTTGAAGGTGCAGAAGGAAGAGAACCGTGGTGACATCTGTTACCGGTGCGGAAGGCTTGGACACTAGCGAGGATTTTGCCCAATGGACAGAATAAACGTTTCTCCTAGTGTTTTTGTCTGGGAGGGGAGATCCGGTATTAAGGGCAGTTGATAAGACGGCTATGTTAGAAATCAATGGTATTTCGGGGTGCCGTCTGATTGACACTGGGACCGCGCTTTTATTGACTGGACCGAGGCCGGGAAGGATCAGTTAGGCGTGTGCAATGGTCATTCCAACTGTCGGTGGGTTTACCCTCAAAGTTGACCTGGGAGAATCTGGTGTCCGAATCGATGGCCACGTAATCAAACAACCTTTCGTCATTTCCCCCGACGCACCTCAGATCATAGTAGGAGTGGATTTTCTCGACCACGTTGAAGCATGATAAACTCGTGACGAAATATGGGGTGGTTCCATTAATGAGAAAGCGCAAACCTCAGCTCGGACAAATTGAGGCGGACGTACCCAGAGCAATACCAATTTATGGCGATCAGTTGCTGAATGAAGTGATAAGCAAATCTCAGGGGTTGTTCACTACGAATCAGGACGCGTTCGCCTATTGCGACTGTGTTAAACACGAAATACCCATCGAGTCGAAGCGATACCGGCCGTTCGGCCTCAGAAGAATCCCAATACACCTGCGGCCAAAATTGATAACGACAACCATGAAGGAATGTCAACAGCTGGGTCATACGGGATGTCATCAAACCTGTGAAATGTTGAGGCAAAAAGCATACTGGCCAGGAATGAAGAATGATGTTAACAATTATGTGCGGGTGTGCCAGCAATGTTAGCTACTGAGGAGCACTAAGCAGTCCAGTCAGGGTCCCACATAGCCAATCCCGGTCAGTGAAATTGGGAAATTATTATGGGTTGGTGTGATGGGCGTTTGTCCAGTAACCACTTCTGGAAATCGATACATCATAGTCACGACTGAACACTTCATAAGGTGGATCCAGGCAACCGCTATACCCGATCAGCGCGCCAGGACTGTATGCAGGGCGGTGATGGAACACATCGTTGCATATCACGGAATACCGCAAAGCATATTGACTGATCAAGGTCCCTGATTCCAAAGTGAGACGTTTCTGAACTGTTTTGAGCCCTTGAGAATCAAGAAAATTCGTACAACTCCTTACCACCCTCAGTTAAATGGATTGGCGGAGAGAAACAATAACACAATCAATGAGTGGTTGGTGTCGAAACGAAGAAGCTGGGAGGAAACGCTACCTTTGATTCTGTTGGTCTAGCACTGTTCGCCACGAGGAACAACCGAAATGTCGCCATTCGAACTAATGTGTGGGTACGTGCCACGCTTGCCAGTCGAACAGTAGATCGGTTTGTAGGGAGACCGACGGATAAACACGCGTGAATTATCAGAAGCTTAGAAGTGGGCTAACCAAAACTTGGCGAACGCACAAGTTTCCAAGGAGCAATCAGCTGCAAGTTTGCTGGCTCGAGGTGTGGCGTTTAAACTTGGTTCGAATGTTAAATACAGAGGCCGGTGGGACATGGGGGCAGGGAGACCCGGATCCAGGAGGTTACTCGCGAAGTGGAGGGGACCGCATGTGGTGGTGGAACGTCGCAGCCCAGTGCGTCTGATTGGTATTGAGGGAAATCAACATCCAGTCCACGGAAGCCAGTTGTGTAAATGGTACGACACTCCGACCAGAAGATAATGCACACCAGGTGTGTCAAGCGCACCGCAGCCGGCAAGCGGACCGAACGAGAGGAACCTGAACGGCTTTTGTTGCAGTTGGAACAACGTTTGTGGTGGGAAAAATGTAATGAGGGCGGGCAATCGCACCATACAACTCACACCACCACTGTCCAGTAGTGAGGCAGCAGCGTGAATTTTGACATCGAAATGGACGCGGGAAAAATACAAAAGGGACGTTGGAATGTACCACATAAAGGAACTGGGCATTGAATTCCATGACATTCTGAGATCACTGTTGTACGCAGGTGAGTGTTTCTGTTTGTGGTCTTATTGAAACGCATAACCCATATGTTAGTTTTTCCGAATGGACAATCCTTGCGCCACCCGCGTTCTTGGCTCACAACAGTACCTGTTCACATTACCTTGTGAATTCAAATTCACCACAAGCCACCAACGTCAAAGTTTTCCAGTTGGCGTGGATATCACAGCTTTACTGGTGGCTGTATAATGAACTCACGCCGTCCTCACTAATGTAAACCACGTTCACTAGAATCACATTGTTCTGGCCATTGCTGCTGATATCGCTGCTCAACTGGTCTGACACTTGTTTAAATTGTGAAGATCGACTGATGTTTCAGTCGACATTCGTCCTGTTTGGCGGCCGTCGTGCGGTTGCAGTGAAGGTTCTGTCTTGTCCAATTCCATGGCGTCTTCACCTGTCTCGTTGAAATCCGTTTGTGAACGATGAGTAAACCAGTAAATGGAGTTTATTTGCAGACTCGTCGTTTTCTCATTATGGCTTCCGATTCACGCTAACATAAGACTGGAGAAACTTTGGACGGGCGAACCAAAGAACAAAGAGCTGGCTTCACGATACTCTTTAAACATTGGGTCGATTCGATCGTACCTTGTTTGTCTGCACCTGGTCACCGTTTTCATCACCATTATAACGTCTGCGACTTGATTTGGTTCCAATATTCATTGTTATTGGTCATATATACGTTGATCATCATTCGCTGAAGGAACCTACTTACGTATAATGCACGATCAGTCTTTGATGCTCGTCGCACTAAGTCGCGTTTTCCCCAGGTACGTAAATATCAGACGCGAAATGCGAAAGTTCGTTGAGGAGAGAGACCAAATCTTTATTCGACGAAATGTACATGTGGTCTCTGATAGCGCTATAAAAGGCATCGACACGCAAAGTAGCTAGAGAGACTGGAGACCGGCCGTCGATGAGCGAGTAAACCGGAAGAATGTGACACTTGTGTCCTTCGAATTCCCGCCAAGATCACATTACATGCAGACAAACAATCGGACAGCATACATCATGCGAGCCTTCTTAATAGCCTAGGTACAATATGCAACTATGAGTTTCGGAACAATTTTGCACACCATACCGCAGGCAGGCCAGTGAAATCTCCAGGCTGCTACGAGTCTCCTGTTTGTTCGCATTACGATTTTTCATCTGGTTCTTGCTGTGTGTCCATAGAAGTTATTAATTCAGCGCACGTACACACTCAAGCTGATAGGTTCAACGTGAGTTTGGGTCTTGAACTGTTTAGAGTGCATACAAAATCATACCCAAGTGTGATCAGTTTGCACGGTGGACGAAAATCATCTATTACAAGTGACTGGTCGTGGCCCGGATGCTAGGACGGACAATGTTCTGTGGCTTGTCAGATACGTGACCTCGGAAGACACGTCTGGAGGGGATTAGCCAGCGGGAATTTCACACGAAATCGTTCCGGGCACTAACCGCCAATAGTGGCCCATCAAAGCGACACGATGAATGCTAAGAATGCGCGCCCAAATCATTTTCTGCATGTTATACGTCGGCTAAAAATGTCGTTACGTGTAACCAGTCTTTGTCGACCAGGTTCCCGCTCCCAGATACGTGCCGCACGTCTGTTTAAAAGTATATGTAACGGATGTGGCAGTTTCCAGTGGGAGTGGCATTCACAACGGTTGTGAGACGTACGGAATCGCTAATCAGGTATTGCTTATCGATCACTGGTCGGGTGTCGTGCTGATGGACATGATACTCGGAGAAGCTGACAACCGATTGACCAAAAACACCTGTCCACATTGACGGTGCCGGTGAGTGCTGCATCTCATCCAAAGAGCTGTTGCAGGCAGTTGAGATGCTACTCTTTGGAGACGCACGCAACTAAGAAGTCGTCAGCTTGAAGATTAACGAGGTCGAAGGATGAAAAAACAAGCCCCTTATTTTACTAAATCCCATCCGGCGGAAACTGCAGCCTCGTTCTGTACACTTGTTTTTGCTGAACCCAATTATGGTGGCCACACGATCAGGACGCGTGCCCAAAAAACAGATTTCCCACATTTGAACAGACTTGAAGGAGGGCGGTTAGCAAATCCATCTGATTAGCTCGACGGCAGCCGCCCTCTCAACAGCACACCTAGGGGAGGCTGCGTTGAAAGTGAAATATAGAGGCTTCAGTGAAAGAGGATTTGTCCTACAGGTCCGCTTTCTCACAATCTCTCCTCCAACCTACTCAGCCAGACCATTTTTAGAGTGTTGTTTCCTCCCGGCGTCACAAATCTCGCGCTTGCACACAGTTTGTGGAGCAAGACAATCTAAATATCACTTGGTCTTTTGATGACCTTACCAGCCATGCTCAGCTTGAGGCAGTGAGGGGGACCGTGGCTTTGAGATAGTAGTGTAATTGCTCAAGGCATGTGAGACGCATTCTTGGAAGTGCGCGGTCATCGTGGATATTTACGGGCGGTAGGAAGCAAAAAGTAAATGAATGGTAGTATGAACGTGAAATTTGCTGGCAGAAAGAACGTAATCAGAAGGAAAATAATTTTAGCTTACAAAGCTTTGAAGCGTGCAACCGGAAAACTTCAGCTCGCTTGTCTCACAGATTCAGTCCAGATAATGTGATATTATATTAATCTCCCTACCACGAGGTTATATGTGAGTCTATGTTTCAAATAATGCAATCTGGAAGGTACGTCCAAATACATCTTGAAGGCTTTCACCATTAACTGCTGTTACCCGCTTCGGAAAAGTATTGAAATGAGTCAGTTTTAGCGCAGGAGGACGGGAAATTCCGAAACCCGGCGAATGAATGAGCAAACTCCAGCACAGGTCGCCGTCGATTGCTGAACCCCTCCCAAAAAGTAAGAATTTCACCGGCCGTTCTATCGAAACGCAATTTCGTGCGTCCACTCGTAACAAGAGACCTCGTGGCACAACGGATGTTTATGGGACTGAGAAAAAGAACTATTTCAAGTGTAAATCCGGCAATTTAACAATTGATACACGGGTTCGAGGCCCAAGGTTCCCGGATCCAGTCATTTTTCTCGCTCAGTGTCAGCGGGCTTGTGCTAATCTAAGAGGCGTTCAGTGGAAACAGGGTGTAGCACAGCTCTTGGGGATTACAGTGAATACCAACAGCAGAGTAAGACTATTCGCACAATGAACTGTTAGATGAATGAGAATCAAGCAAAGCTTCCAAACGATCCCTGGAAGTGGTGCTGACGACCACAGAAGAAAAAATTTTCCAGTGGTTGGCAACCCTGTAGGAAAAGAACTTCCGTACAAGATAGGTCCGACAACGAAGCTTGAAAAGCCCCCTGTCTTATCTTCGCCGGCTGCCATCATTCGCTACAGTGAAGAACTGCTCTACGATACCTAATATAAATGAAAAGTGTGAGAACATTAAATCACCACAGTCTTCGAAATTCAATTGGGTACAGATCATGAATGTCAAGACGAGGCTCGTGAAGGCATTGTCCGGGCCCGTAACCAGCTTCGAAGAAGCTCGCTGGACACGCTCAACAGCTTATGTTTCACATCAGACTGGTATACACGACCTGATTAACATACTTGAGGAGCGACCGTATATCAACAACGTGGGGCGCTTGAAATGCAACTTTGTATATGAGGGGCAAGCGCTCAAATCATGTGACGAGTGGCAAATCAATTTATTCAAGTTGTCTCGTAGTAGTACGCGAAGAAAGAGGTAGACGAAAACCAGATGCTCAGATCTCTCAACGCAATGATTCCCATAACAACTATTACGCTGGACATATGAATCAAGAAGGCATTGCTGAAATCTCCACCGAGTGACATGTGAGCACATTTAATGTCATTCAGTGGGAGACTCCAATCGTCCGACAACCGTTTGATTGCCTCGAAGTCAATCTGTAGTGCACTGGAATCGGTGGCATTCCAGAGTTTTAGGTCGTCCCCGTATAAGAGGGGGTTTCTTGGAATGTTGTTCGGAGGGCCATTGGTATAAATGAGGAATAACAAAGGGCCTAGCACTTACCCTTGGGGAACTCCCGCAGAATTGAAAGGAGGAGACGAAAAGTCTGATCCGGCTTCAACTTTGACAGTTCTATTATCGAGGAAAGAGACAATCCGGCGAAGAACCTCTCCTTGAATATCATAGGCTCTCAGTTTGTATTTTAGGTGCCATGTGGGATACGACCAAAAGCTATGACGAAGTCAAAGAATATAGCATCTAGGATGAGGCCATTGCCTCTGGATTCCGTCAGACCATCCATGAAACTATGCATGTTTGTTATGCATGACCGATTAGGGAGGAAGCCATGCTGGGTGGGGGAGAATAGACGATTTGGTTGGAGGTGATTGAGGGTAGCACGCTTTAATAGGCGCTTCATTATTTTGTATAGAATGTTGGTAAGGCTGATTGGTCGAAAGCTAGCTGGAGAGTGTCGGTCACCCACGTTAAATATGGGTGTGACCGTCGCCCCTTTCCATGCACTAGGGAGAATGATAGTCTGGATTGTTTGCTTAAATAGCTTATAAAGGGGTTCTTCCAGACCAGCGGCTGCTTCATTGAGTATTCTGGGATGGATCTTGTCAGTACCCATTACAATGCACGAATTAACGTTGATTAGAAGGTCTTCAACATCAAGCACGAAACTCAGAGGTAACGAGTGGTTGTCGGAAGTTTTGCGGCGTTAGCGTACGATGTTAGTGCGACGTCAGAGACTGTCAGGCGGTATTTCCCGAATAACTTGACCACAACTAGGATGTCAGACGGTCTCTCCTGGTCGGGCAGTCGTAAAGAAAGAGCCGAAGGTTCGTTTTTTTTAGTCGTCGCATATGATTGAATAAGAAATTTTTGTTCCCGTGAGCTCTGAGGAGAATGCCCTTGTACGAGTTTGTTGTGTTCGCGGACTTCCCGCCGACACCTGCTTCGGAAAATGTGGAACGCGCTTAGGTCCTCTGAGTTTGCCGTAACCTTACGCTTTGTGGATAAATGGGAATTGTCATCGAAGAGAAGTACCCTACACTGGATGGATGGCGGACAAATGGAAGCACACAGTTTGTGCAGTAAAATTGAGTTGTCCACTTTCTGGCTTGGGCTTTGAAACACACGGTGGTTTTGGCCAACGCAGTCAAAGTAAAAATGAAGTGAGCTTAGGTAGCTGCTAAAGCTGTCAAATCAACTTGCTGAAAACTTTGAACTGCGGACATTTTGCTGGTTTTCGCCAGTTGCAGGCAAGACCGAAGACCAGCAGATAGTGATTACTGTGTCCAAGTGATGGTTTGATACTTACTCTTCCTACCTGAAGGCTCCCACTGGTGGTGACTGGCACCAGATGAAAGAGACTGTGACCAGGACAATGCTGCACCTGGTTACCTAATGCTACTCGAAGCCACAGAGCGCCACATTTATCAGAGGGCTGAAATACACCGATAATCGTGAGTGTCGGAAGCACTGCTGAAAGATAATTGCAGATCCTCCGTTCTCCCTCGTGTGAAGTCGCCTACGCAAGCTGAGTACCCGGGGACAGTCAGTTCACCGTCACTAATATCCCCTGTAAGCCAGGTCTCCAAGTTTCGATAATTTAGTGGACAGACTCGAACAACTCGTATGTACGCACCTGAATGCTACTTCTTCATTTGACTTTGGGGGAAAGAGGAAGAATTGTGCAAGGGAGAGCTAGAAAAAGAAGCCTTAAAACTGTGGAGTGGTGGGGCTGGGATTGGTCTGTTATGCCGCGCTGCTCTGAGAGCTCTCCGAAGCTTTAAGAAAAACAACACCGCCTGTGCATATCTCAGTGACTGACAGGACGCATGACCTGCGCTCTTGAGGTCACAACTTGAGGCCTATGCGCTCCTGTTTAATTCCTCTCTTTCGGTGGGTGTTTGTACGTTTTAGTCCGCAAAAAATTTCTCGTCTGCCGGGGGCAGTTTTAAAATCGGGCTCTGTGCTGTGTTATACGGTCACTGATAGAAAGGCACCGTAAGGTAGACGAGGAAATACCTTCTTGATTAGAGGGAGCAAGTCCAGCAGGCTCCGCTTGTTCCGAAACCTCTTGAGGGAATATTTTCTGCGGGGCTGTTCGGTGGGTTATGTGGTAAGTAGCTCGGAAGAAGGTTTTTGGCGGTTTCAGTACCTATGCCTGGAGGTGTCAAATGTTGGAACGACTACTGAAGAACGGGCTTCTGCGCTTTTTACCACAGTTCTAGAAGCCTAAGTGGACAATAGGGTGGCGGGGACTAGAACTTTACGCTTCAGTTGTAGCTCCCAGTTTGCCGTGATTTGTGACTTATTGTGCTGCTCGCATCTCATCCTCTCTTGTGTGAAACGGCTCGTTGTATCCCAATCATCCGCACATTTCCATCTAGCATGTAATCTATTGCATTTCTCAAACCTTTGAAAATCAACGCCATTTTATCTATGTGCGTTTTTGCGAGCGTGTTATTCAGATTGCTGGAAAATGTCGAATTGGCGGCTGTTAGCAAGTCCAGTGGAATTGCCTTAGGTGAGCTATAATTGAAAAACACGAAAAGTAAACAGTATTATAATCTGCTCATTTTGTCCACATGTATACTCATTTGTCATACTCTGTTCATCATCGTAATTACCAGGATTGCGTGCCTTCAGACCATGAGTAATGGTAGCTGATGACAACGGATAAGTGACCATCATACAAAAATTCTCACATAAAACTGCGAGAAAATTAGCCCCCCATACAACTTGCACACTTACAGTGAAACCCCGATTAATCAATTTCATTCCTTCTCTTTCACCAAACTCATAGTTTCACCATCTGACAGCATTTGTATGTTATGAAATATGGATTCAGGCTTGAACATCAGCACCATAAAGTACATTGACGTTAGACTCCGTACGGAGTTTTCACTACCACGCCATAGTCATTTTGCAGATAGCTGCCAGTTACTCATTTAGGGTGAACTAATATAACGACCTTGATTGCTTGTCGTGGACCATGAGTTCTTCACTTGTCGCAGGGGAAAAATCATTTTACCGCATATTCCGCTTTAGCACCTTTGTACGTAGTGTCATGGACTCATATTTGTTTGTTTTAGCCGGCCGTTAACTGAAAACGACCTTATCGCGTGTTATTTTTAAATTCGGTATGGCTGTTGTGTTTGGTAGCTTGTTAGTAAATGGGTGCCCAAAGAATGTATATCTGTACATACGATTCTGCAGATATCATTCGTCAAATCAATAACATCATGTTTTTTACTCTCAGGAAATGAAGTATATTGCGGCTTTCCAGGCGATGCTTGGGAATCGTGGTATGATTGAAGAAAGTGAGTGCCTTCACACATGCTTACGCAATTATCTGGCAGATATCAGATTTGCTGGATATAATGAGAGGGACTTTGTTTAATGCCCGGCTTCAGTCGTCCGGAAGGATGCCCAGAACGCGTGCAAACCAACGGCTACATTCTGTGCTGAAGGAAGACGTGAGTAGTATGTACGGGTTCCCACAGATTTCAGACAGATCATTCATGTCGATTTCCCCACGCGTTCGTTTTCAGTGACTTCATTTGTCTCCCTGTGTTTAAGCGTGTATTAACATAATGTATGGTTTGCCTTCACTCTTAATCTAGGACAAGTGGATAGAGCACTCAAGCGTTTTAACATGGAGTGCAGTTTGCTTTCACTGGTAATCCAGGACGAATGAATGGAACAGTCATAAGTGTTCCGGTACAGATTACACTGCCCTTTCACTCATAATTCTGGACTGATGGATCAAGCAGTCATAAGTGTTTACCCTGCTAGCACGCACTGGGGATTATATGGGAATGAACAACGGCAGTTTCGAGATGACACACTCAACATTTGACTGATGTGCGATTCAGGGATTAATAACGTCAATCTTGGGATAGAATACGGCTGGGTTATTGTGACTAATGAGGAAAAACAGGGATGGGCGTGAATAAAATGCTGCGGTAAAAATTTTGTTATCATTACCTCTCTCCGTAAACGTATTCGTTTGAGAACGGCGAAGGAAAATCTTCATACCTCAGAAACCACTCGCTGTACGCATAGGCGTTTTTTGTTTACTTACACTTCAACGCACAACGAGTTCATTTTAATCATATTCGAATTTTATCTGGTTTCTTTTATCAGGTTTCTGCGCTAGTTACCATTTCGTTGCCTCATTTGAAGATGCCTGAAAATCAGCAATCTGAACAAAATGTGAATTCATAAAAACGTTTGTATATTGCTCTCAATAGGGTGCGGAATCACTGGACAGTCCTTCCACTATTTATCGTCACGTCTTCCGTGCTGTGAAAACTTCCACGTGGGAATTTTTAACGCTGGGCTAGGGCTCGTTGAGTGCCATGCTTTCATTTTGTTAGAAGGTGTTTGTAAATGCTTCCTTTATGTGACCGACAATGTAAGTTGTTCCCGACCAAGCAGAACAGTGTGAATTATTGCCGCGAACCTGCGATGCTGGGGATGCTCATTCTGTGTAGCCGAACAATCCCGTCGATTAGCCTCGAGATTGGGTTGTTTCAAGTAATAATCTCGAAATGCAAGTCAGTCAGCTGTTGCAACTTCTTGAGGAAAGACTGCTTGGACAGCTGTAAGATACAAGAACAGTCATGGAAACCCTACAAACTTCGTTGATACGTGACGTGCACCCTGGTGAATATGCACATTCCGGTTTGGTTAAAGGCATTACAGAAGCTTCGGCATGTCGTCAGGTGCGGAAGGTCGTCGCCATTGCAATACACTTGATAATTGATGACTTGTCATTGGCCAAGTGCAGAAAGTAAACTTCATGGCTTATCTTATGCCGCCTGTGCGAGCCGATTTCGCTGCGGCCCTTCATAGTTTGCATCTACGGTGTAAATGGCAAACCAGGGGACGTCAACCGTTATCTTCTTGACGTTGTTAATAATCATTAACAACATTAACAGTTCAAACTGTTTGGTGTGCAATCAGCAAGTGTACAGTTTGCGGGGACCAACGTAAACGTAAAACTTAAGGCTATCATCTGTGATGCACTAGTTCGCTCGTCTGTTAAACGGATACGTAGCCATGGTGCTTATTATGGCTGTCATAATTATGACCATAGAAGACTGTACTTCAATCGCAAGTCAACGTTTACTCTAAACGACGCTTCCGCAAAAACCGATGCTACTTTTCGCGCCCCACGTTCAGCGATCGTCGATTTTCTCTCTTCTCTCCACATTGATATGATACGTCGTCTCCCACTAGACTACATGCATTCTGTGTGTGAGTGTGGTCCGTCGTTTGATCACCAACTGGACCTCGGGGTCTTTGTCACAGAACGCTCGCGCTAGTTCCCAAGTAATTAAACAAATAAACGCCACAATGGTGCAGTGTCAAAGGAGCTGGACTTTTGGTCTCCCGCGCAAATGTCGTGGGCCACTTGACTTCAAACAGTGGAAAGCAACCGAATGTAGATAATCTTTCTTTTAGCTAGATCCTGTTGTCTTGAGAGGTATTTTAGACGATGCGAAGTACTAAAACGTTTACATGTTCCTGTAGCTATTCACATTTTTTGTCATCTCCCTTGCCACCTAGCTTATCGTGACGTCTTCAAGCAGTTGAGCAAAGTGTCCATATTTAATTTTGCACGATTGTATGGTCGAGGGGGAATTGGTGTATATTATACACTCGCTTGTTCATCGGGATCGGTTTTCAGCGATGACCATTCCCATTTATTCACAGAGCGTAAGGTTACGGCAAACTCAGAGGACCTACGCGCGTTCCACATATTTTGCAACAGCTGTCGGCGATAGGTCCGCGAAAACAATACCCTATAACACAGCAAAGAGCCCGATTTTAAAACTGCCCCCGGCAGACGAGAAATTTTTCGCGGACTAAAACGTACAAACACCCACCGAAAGAGAGGAATTAAACAGGAGCGCATAGGCCTCAAGTTGTGACCTCAAGAGCGCAGGTCATGCGTCCTGTCAGTCACTGAGATATGCACAGGCGGTGTTGTTTTTCTTAAAGCTTCGGAGAGCTCTCAGAGCAGCGCGGCATAACAGACCAATCCCAGCCCCACCACTCCACAGTTTTAAGGCTTCTTTTTCTAGCTCTCCCTTGCACAATTCTTCCTCTTTCCCCCAAAGTCAAATGAAGAAGTAGCATTCAGGTGCGTACATACGAGTTGTTCGAGTCTGTCCACTAAATTATCGAAACTTGGAGACCTGGCTTACAGGGGATATTAGTGACGGTGAACTGACTGTCCCCGGGTACTCAGCTTGCGTAGGCGACTTCACACGAGGGAGAACGGAGGATCTGCAATTATCTTTCAGCAGTGCTTCCGACACTCACGATTATCGGTGTATTTCAGCCCTCTGATAAATGTGGCGCTCTGTGGCTTCGAGTAGCATTAGGTAACCAGGTGCAGCATTGTCCTGGTCACAGTCTCTTTCATCTGGTGCCAGTCACCACCAGTGGGAGCCTTCAGGTAGGAAGAGTAAGTATCAAACCATCACTTGGACACAGTAATCACTATCTGCTGGTCTTCGGTCTTGCCTGCAACTGGCGAAAACCAGCAAAATGTCCGCAGTTCAAAGTTTTCAGCAAGTTGATTTGACAGCTTTAGCAGCTACCTAAGCTCACTTCATTTTTACTTTGACTGCGTTGGCCAAAACCACCGTGTGTTTCAAAGCCCAAGCCAGAAAGTGGACAACTCAATTTTACTGCACAAACTGTGTGCTTCCATTTGTCCGCCATCCATCCAGTGTAGGGTACTTCTCTTCGATGACAATTCCCATTTATCCACAAAGCGTAAGGTTACGGCAAACTCAGAGGACCTAAGCGCGTTCCACATTTTCCGAAGCAGGTGTCGGCGGGAAGTCCGCGAACACAACAAACTCGTACAAGGGCATTCTCCTCAGAGCTCACGGGAACAAAAATTTCTTATTCAATCATATGCGACGACTAAAAAAAACGAACCTTCGGCTCTTTCTTTACGACTGCCCGACCAGGAGAGACCGTCTGACATCCTAGTTGTGGTCAAGTTATTCGGGAAATACCGCCTGACAGTCTCTGACGTCGCACTAACATCGTACGCTAACGCCGCAAAACTTCCGACAACCACTCGTTACCTCTGAGTTTCGTGCTTGATGTTGAAGACCTTCTAATCAACGTTAATTCGTGCATTGTAATGGGTACTGACAAGATCCATCCCAGAATACTCAATGAAGCAGCCGCTGGTCTGGAAGAACCCCTTTATAAGCTATTTAAGCAAACAATCCAGACTATCATTCTCCCTAGTGCATGGAAAGGGGCGACGGTCACACCCATATTTAACGTGGGTGACCGACACTCTCCAGCTAGCTTTCGACCAATCAGCCTTACCAACATTCTATACAAAATAATGAAGCGCCTATTAAAGCGTGCTACCCTCAATCACCTCCAACCAAATCGTCTATTCTCCCCCACCCAGCATGGCTTCCTCCCTAATCGGTCATGCATAACAAACATGCATAGTTTCATGGATGGTCTGACGGAATCCAGAGGCAATGGCCTCATCCTAGATGCTATATTCTTTGACTTCGTCATAGCTTTTGGTCGTATCCCACATGGCACCTAAAATACAAACTGAGAGCCTATGATATTCAAGGAGAGGTTCTTCGCCGGATTGTCTCTTTCCTCGATAATAGAACTGTCAAAGTTGAAGCCGGATCAGACTTTTCGTCTCCTCCTTTCAATTCTGCGGGAGTTCCCCAAGGGTAAGTGCTAGGCCCTTTGTTATTCCTCATTTATACCAATGGCCCTCCGAACAACATTCCAAGAAACCCCCTCTTATACGGGGACGACCTAAAACTCTGGAATGCCACCGATTCCAGTGCACTACAGATTGACTTCGAGGCAATCAAACGGTTGTCGGACGATTGGAGTCTCCAACTGAATGACATTAAATGTGCTCACATGTCACTCGGTGGAGATTTTAGCAATGCTTTCATGATCCATATTTTGTTTGTCCCAATAATTATCTTGGCACCTGGTTGTCGTTTATCTCACTCTTTGCCTATTACTACGAGACGGCTGTGAGTAGGGTATTTCTCTTTCCGGTTTAATCAACGCACCTTTCTCTACGTAGGCCGTAAACAATTCCAGCGCTTCATGCCCTTCATGTACGGCCGCTTTTCAAGCTTGTCACTCAAGCTATGTACATCTACCGACCGAGAATTTCCAGCTGTTGAACGTGTCCGTAGCCCTGCTACCGAACAAGCCAGAAGCTTAAGAATTTTCGCATTTCGTCTGGGCCTGATTTTCTTGATTTGTACTTACTCGGATCACAACGGCCTCTTGTTTTTTAATTCTCTGTCACTTATTCTGCAGAGTATGTATCTTTGAACCGTTCCTCACTATAAGGAACAATGGCGGCCGGAGAGCAGACAATAAATTTATCCCCAAATCTCGTCCTTTGACCCACCTCAGTCAACTCTTAACATCATGTAGTGTTATAACCGACTAGAACAGCTTTCTTTCTGAGAAATTTGGCGACGCTTCTAGAGACCACTTCAAACCACCGTTCTACTGGTCAACCAACGCTGTCAAGATGCATCAGCTTCCCTCGTCACTATCAAGAACCTCTTCGGGAAGCTGAAATACAGTAAATGTTCTGCAAAGTTCGACCTAGCGGAGACTTTTATACAGTTACCAATCACTGCAGGTTCCAGCGAATTCTCAGCAATTAACACCGAAATAGGTCTTCTTCGATTGGCCCGCCTTTCACTTGGTGTGAAGTCATCGTCAGTCATCATCCAACAGGTTGCGGATAAGATTACCAGGTATGTCCTTAGTGTGGCTGCCTACCTGAACAGAAATATAACCATGGGTCAGTTTGCAGCGAAGGTTGGACCAAACCCCTGCTTTTTGGGTGAATATGGCTTCCAACCTCGCACGAACGAATCCAGCTTTGGTAGGTCCAAATTAAATAATCCCACATTCATTGTGAGCAAACATGGCTGAAGACCTGATCCGGCTAACGTAAAAGCCCAACATAGGATGCCGTCCCCAAAGCGCATGCAAACTCTACCGTGTTTTCTGAGAATAGTCAGTGGCGACAGCTCCCATCTTCCAGAAATCTCACGAATCCGAACAATAATGAGCAGAGTATGTCAAAAGTGAGCGATCTCAAAAGTGTCAGCTATATATCGATCGCATCAAAGATCCGCAAACTTCAGACTTCATGCTAACGCATCAAATTCGGACGCTGTAGCCTGTCATGGCTACAGAAGCATTCTAGTATAGTATAGGTGCACTGATACAACACACGTTTCAAGATGGAAAGGAAAAGGTGACCGCGCAAACATTATGGTTGCTTGCACACCATGGGTAATACCACAAAGATCAAAGAACATTATCGCGGTAAACTTCGCCGTGAGAAAGATTCACAAAAGTGAAAAGTTTTCTGTTAATGAATAACAAAGTGATGCTGGCGGCATTGAGCATGAAAAGCGGACTGCCGGAATGATCATTCGTGATAAGATAGGACTTGACGCGATTTCAGTACCCCATACATCTGACTTGTGCTGAACACGGCAAATGAGATGCAACCACACGCTTATACTGGAATTACTCGCCGTATCAAAAAGTGTACGACCTGAACTACAATAATTAATGTGAAATCATGTTCATTTACATTCATCACGTCCGACACACGCTGATTGCGACTGGGCGTTCTTGAAATCTTTTCTGGGTTTCATTTACAGCTTTGAAGACCTCTAAATGATGCTTTCAATTTCTTGGTTTGAATTCGAATCTAGAAAAGACTCATCACTATTTGGAGTCACACCAGAATTTGGAATAAACTGACCTTATCCTCAAATCGTGTCTGATCTATGTGTCGATTATGTACAGATAACTAATCGACATCTAAAATTCGGTGTAAGCACTCACCATGATTCTTTCGAATTGAACTAGATGACGGTCTCAAGTCATCACCACAACAAAAGGTAACTTCAGAGGACCGAATACACATCAAGTTTGACCTCCAATATATTCCTTCAAAGATACTGGTAGGACTTTCATGTGCAGAGGAATGACCAGCGTTGTGATGTTGTAGCATAAAGTTGTCAACACCTTTTTCAAGGTCTCTGATTGTAGTACACTGAAGAGAGGCCATAGCACTATCGAGTGTTTTAACAAAGATTTCAGCCTGACCATTAGAGCAGAAATGTCAAGCAGGAGTAAACAGACGCCTGCATGCGATACCGTTGAGTCAGGTAGTTAGAAGATTGACAGCGGAATGGGTACCATCGTCAGTCACTAACACAAGAGGGATAATTTCTCTCCTGAAATTTTCCTGAGTGCGCACATCGTGAGCTCTGCAATAGGTGTTAAGAATACCACTTTCGGCCATTTCGGGTAGGAATCAGTCACTACTAGCGCACAATGATTGACAAGGAATGGATCATAACGATCCGCATGAACTTGCTGTCAGGCCTCAGTTGACATCGGTCATAGAGTCCTCGTACGCGTAGCGGGAAATTGAAATCGACACGACGCACGCCACTTCGGTTCAGTTGTCTCACCGTCTCTTTTCCTATTCCGTACAGAGCATACTGCCAACGTCGTGCAAACTGATCAAACACTGGAAGGCTCCCGCAAAAGAGACTACTCAGTATGTTTACTTTCACTCTCTGCTCTGTTGTTAGGTGTCACGTGTTTCATAAGCGTTCCTAACTGAATCGCGCCTCTCGTCTTCTCGCTTGCCTGTTACACATGAAAGGTCCGCAGTCTCTATCAAGATGATTTCGAGTGAAAGAAGATGGATCGACGAAGAAGGAATAGATAAATATAGGGATCATGTTCAACGGCTCTCTATAAAACTCATAACAGTGGTCGAACATTTAACACATACGCCTACTGTAGCATACGCTCTTCATTTCACACGATGGCTTACCTGCGGGATCGTCAGATGATTATATATATCTCTACTGATGCGGGTCGGAAAAATCAGCAACATGCTGTGGTTCATTTGCTATCAGCAACACTGTTGACACAATATAACACAATCAACAAATGTGCCAAAAATTTCACTTCTTCGAGACAAAAATCCATACCCCCAGCGTGTCAATTTGAACACTGGAACGGCAGTTGCGGCTAAGGTCGGCTGGAATCTAGGAATGGAAACTGAACTGACAGGTACCAGCCGAGAAGTTTGAAAAAAGGCTTCCGTAGTACCATTGCCTTTTACAGAGGCAGAAGGAAAAGTAGGAACTCGCACAGTGTTGCGCTTCGAGCAAGCCACAAAATATATGTGACTCGAAGTCACTTTTTGAAATTGGTTGGTACTTACGCATCGAAGGATGCGTCTTGCACCAAGTTCCTGTAATTGTTGAGCGAGTCATGCCACTCTGTGCTATCCTTCCATTGTTTGTGTTGTGTCGCCCCGGCCTTTTGTAGCACGGCTTTTGCAACATACTTCCGGGCAGTGGCCATGAGGCAACAAACCCACGGGATCGTACACGCTAGATAGGGCAGACAGGATACCCCTCCTAGTGGTTGTTTTTGTCGAGCAGTTTGAAGCTAACTGTAAATCGGTCAGCTTCGGTATTCTGTTTAATACCTAGCGTAAGATGGAATGGTAGCCTGTCGTAATTTATTTACCGAGCACTCACGGCCCACTATGAACTAGCGACATCATCAATGAATTCGCGAATATTGGGCGGCTATTTGGTCAGACAGAACATTCTTATTGACAGCGAAACCGACAGACTGTGAACAAAATTGGTTGCAGAGGATGCTTCTTGCACAGAATGCTGGCTGTTATCAACTTAAAATTTCCCCACAAACCGCTTGATATAACCTTCCCCAAACATGCACTCAAATGTTTCCCCTATTTTCCCTTAGGCAAAGTGTGATATTTGGTGAATGGATGGAACTTAACGCGAAACAAGCGGCTGGTATATCCGGATTGAGCAGACCACAACGAGTGAACGATAATCAGACGCTTGTATTAGAATTAAACGCCGTATTAAATGTGTAGAGCCTGAATCTCAATAATTGACGTAAAAGTACATGTTCAGTGACACTCATCACATCCATCACACGTTGAATGGGACTGCGTGTTCTTGAAGTCCTTTCGGGGTTTCATTTGCAGTCTTGGAGACCTACGAATGATGTTTGTAATTTCTTGGTTCGAATTCTAATCTACCGCAGAATGATCATTATCTGAAGTCACAACAGAATTTGGAACGAACTGGCCTGTATCCTCAAAACGTATCTGATCCGTGTATCGATTATAAATATATATAGATAAATCATCAAGGTCTAGAATTTGGTATTAGCATTTTCCAAAATTCTACAGGAGTAAACCAGATGACGGTATTAAGTCATTACCACGATAAGAGGTGAATTCAGAGAATTGAACACACATCAAGTTTGACCTCAAAGACCCTCCTTTGAAAAGTTTGGCAGAACTTTCGTGTGTAGTTGAATGGCAGGCATTGTGATATTGTGGCATGAAGTTGTCAACACCTTTTTCAAGGTCTCTGATTGTAGTACACTGAAGAGAGGCCATAGCACTATCGAGTGTTTTAACAAAGATTTCAGCCTGACCATTAGAGCAGAAATGTCAAGCAGGAGTAAACAGACGCCTGCATGCGATACCGTTGAGTCAGGTAGTTAGAAGATTGACAGCGGGATGGGTACCATCGTCAATCACTAACACAAGAGGGATAAAATCTCTCCTGAATATTCTTCTGTTTGCGAGCATTGTGCATTCTGCATTGGACGTTATTGTGAATGCCACTTTCGGCCACTTCGAATGGGAATCGATCACTACCAGCGTATAATACTTGTCAAGAAAAGGACCACAATAATCCGCATGAACCCGTTGTCAGGCCTCAGTTGACATCGGCCATGGAGTCCATTTAGAGGGTGAATTGTGGAAGTTGTGATGGCAAGATGAGCAACTTTTAGTCAGACTACAAACATCGGCATCAATCTCTGGCCACCAGCACGTTAATCTGGCCAGAAACTTCATCTTTCCAACTCCTAGATATCCAGAATGTAGATCGTCCAGAACGGCTCTACGAAGAGTTGGAGGAATAAAAATCCTGTCATTCAAGCACAATAATCCATCTGGAGTGAGTGATAATTCCTCCCGACGCACACAAAATGTAGGAAATTTCGGTCTTACTTGTGGATACACCCACAACGTAGCGCACTGAGAACGAGTGAAAAGTAACTTTGAGTATCGCGAATCAACTCTGTTCGGCTAACCGGCAGAGGCTGGATTAGAAGGCAATCATTACTGCAAGTTTGCTTATCGAACACAAAACAAGTAATCCACCCATTTTTCTTGGTTGGCTGATTTGTGCACTATAGTATATTCATATGCACTGAGTGCTATGCTCCATCGTTGAACCATGGCTGCTGAAGAACGTGTCAATGACTTGTCAGTATTATAGATAAATTTCAGTGCCTCATGATCCGACGCAATTTTGAACGGTATTCCAAACAGATACTTATGATGCCGCTTTACCGCCCAGTATACCACTAGAGCTTCACAATGCGTCTGAGCACAACCCCTTTATGCCGGACTAAGTTGGCGTAATATACAGACAACTGGTTTGTTGTCCTGTTCAGTCACAGCTCCAATTCCAACCGGAGAGGCATCAATAATCAACACAGGCATAGTTTCAAGAGAAAACGGACGAAGTATAGCATCACGTGACGAAGCGTTTACCAGTGCACGTTCATGAGTTGGGGTCCGCGTGAACTGCTTATCAGAAAGCAATTGGAATAAACATTCAGCAAGATGAAAGAAGTTTGGAATGAAACAGGAATAGTACTTCAAAGCACCTAACAAAGAGCGCATTTCGGATGGGTTTGTGGATGAAGGTGCATTAACTAATGGGTCTAGACGTTTGGCATCCGGTTTGAATCAGTTACTGTCAACTAAGTAACCGAGACACTCATAACTACCCATAGTAAAAGCGCTTTTGTTTGAATTAACATCAATGTACTTGTCAAGAAACTGTTTTAATAGTTTTAAAAGAGGAGAATCATGAATTAACTTGTCTGGAGCATGTCCGATGATATCACCCTGATAACCTTCAACACCATCCATACCCTTCACAATGTTATCCATTACCTGCTGAGAGATAGCGGGAGAATTACTAAGTCCAAACGGCAAAAGTCGGTACCGAAAAAGTCCATTAGGTGTATTGATTGTTGTTATCGGCATTTATGCCTTATCCAAAGGGATTTGTAGATATGCATTATTCAAATCAATCTTGTGGAAAACTTTGATTTCCGAAAGCTTGTTCAGAAAGTCATCAGGTTCAGGAGTAGTACATGTATGTTGCTTAAGGCATCGATTTACAGTAAGTCGATAATCTCCACATATTCGCGCAGTTTCCCCATCAGACTATAAGGGTGTCACAATCGGCGTGGCCCAAAAGGATGAATCAATAGGCTCAATAACGCATTTCTCCATACGAGCTCGGTGAGCACTATCGTCACCGGTTCACGGAGTCCATAAGGAATTATACGACGTTTCAGAAAAACTGGACCACCAGTTACTTCTAGATTAACTGGAGGCATCTTTATGCCGCCTGTGGCCTTCGAGCACTTGAGAATTAGATAATGAGTAACAACAAATTTGCAGTCAAGTGGCTTGGATTGTTTGTTAAAGATCGGACTAGTGACTGTACCCAGAAGAGAGATGGAATGACCAGTTGTACCTCGCATGGCTACAGAACGCACATATAGTGTGTAATTTGGATGAAACTTTGATAGATGTCTTCGTGGTACAATGGATTCTACACTACCAGTGTCGACAATAAAACCATGCCTCGTACCGAGTGCTTTGGAACAGGTGTAAAATAGATGCTCTGAAGTGAATGAATCAACTGTCAAGGTAAAGGACTTCATCTTGTACCATGTAATATCAAATTCATTTTGATCAATTTCTACAAATTGACAATTTCTTTTCGACGTACATGAAGTTTGTAAATGACCTCGCTTTCCGCACTCGTTGCGCATAGAACTGCGGCGAATGCTCGAGTATCAACAATGTTTCTTGCCAGGTGAGGCACGATTCCAGAATCTGCTATTGACATGTGTCATCTGATGCAAAGTACTTTGAGAAACTGGTCCATGACCATTTTTATAAGCTGAACTATGTAACCACAGAGTACTGTGCTCTGTAGTTCGCATTCTCCTCGATCCAAACAAGACTGGGGCCTCACCAGAACTTCCAACATGGACTGTATTATCAAGGTCTTCATACTGCTGACAGATGACTTTGGCATCTTCACACGTAGGTTTTGTGAGTATCAGTGGTTGTGTAGTGGGCAAAGGAGTCTCGGACTACCCGGAGTGAATGCAAGCGTATTTCACTGAGTTCAGTAACAAAAAGTAAACGAATGCAACAGGACGGTTACGAGGGTTTTAGCAGGTTACAATATTAAAGAGCTTGCATCACAGAAAAGGTTCAAGAGGACCACCGCAATATTTCAAATTACCAGTATCCGGGAAACGAGGATATTCCGAGATTACCGTGGGCGGCTGAAATGCGGTCGGTGCTGCGACGATGTTCGGAGTACAACGGATCTGAAAATGGATGAGATCCGTGTAGTATCATCAAGCAACTACGCCACATGTAGAAGAGCATGAAGACGTGCGTGCACAAAACTTTATTGTAATTGCAAGGTCATTTTTAATCAATTCGAACAAC